>JAODUK010020848.1:0-25610 GCA_027564635.1 Typhlichthys eigenmanni
ATATATACACACACATACACATATATATATATATTATATATTATGATGAGCTCCCAGGAAACATCAATAAGCGATAATTCACACATATTTGGACCACATAGAATAAAAATAATCTGTTTTCATACAGTTGTCTTACTAAGCAATTGTGCAACGTCACTTCCGGGCGTTCGTCGACCAGACGAAGAGCTGACACTTTGAGCAGACCTGAAGAAGAGACAGGTCCTAAAGACCTGCAGGTCATAAGGGACCGTGGCTACTGAAATAATAACAAGGAGGAATGCATTTCAATGGAAGCAAAAACGGAACGCGCCTGTCTCTAGAGTGAGCGTGTCACTAACGGGATGTTGCCGGGGAGGCTGACGTACGCCGCGTCCAGACAGCTAAATCTACCATGCACGGCCTGAAACACGAGTACCTCCAAAACAGTTCCCTACAAAAATACCAATGTGGCCTCAGATTGATCGTAGGTACTCGGGACTTAATGTAATATACTCCAAATCCACATTAACACCCACAGAGATAAATAATTGGCAATAGTACTGGGAGATTCGTGTACCTCCACATTGACGTGAACAGAACACTGGGTGGTTCTAGGCTGCATAAAGGGTGAGAAGTGCCTCCCTCTGATATTCCAGTCTCTCTGGAGACACTGGGAGTGTATCTGACTGGGCCTCCAGGTCCTGCTGACGCGGCAGAGTCAAGGCCTCTCCCCGCAGCGGTCCGTTTATGTTCATCAGCAGGTGTTTTCCACCCGCAAATGAACTCACTCGCTTCACACCTTCCACCTCCATTAGCTCTGCCAGGACCCTTGGCTGCGGCCTCCCGGTCCCCCCCATCCCCGGCTAACCCCACCCCTCCCCACCACCAAGGCACCTCACCCTGTGTGACACCCTTGGCAAACACAGAGCCATGACACAGCATGTCTCGTGGCTTAATGCAAAGCGGCTGAAGGTGCAAATAATGTGTGTTTGTGTGTGTTTGTGCGTACACAAGCAATAGGGGTTTAAGGGTTGTTGGTTTTAATGACGGAAAATTTGAGGCATGAGAGAGGTGAGGAACAAGCTGGCTCAGCGCAATTGTCACAATTACGCTCCGACGCACAGACAACACACACCCTTGGGGTGTCTGTTGGAACAAACAGACAAGCCCTCTCTCTCCCACACACACACACACACAGGGCCGGTCAGCACACAGACCCACCTAGAGAAAGGGAGCTGTGCGAATCAAACAGAATTAGGAGTGCTCCAACGGCAGCACAACATGTTTTTCCTATAGCCCGGGACACCGGGGGATGCTTGATTATTTAGACAGCTCTCCCTAGTAGGAAACAATTCTGTTTCCATACTCTAGGCTAGTGACACAGATGAGTTGATTTCATCTCCCACCATTTGGGTTGGATTTAACATCAGTTCAATCATCACGGCAATCATGGCTGAAGAACTTCCCCAAACATTCGACGCATGCGATTCACAGTGCACTGCCGAATTCCCTGGCAATCACCCCGCATTCCTTCCTTTAAGCCAAGACCAGACATCCCAGCAGAGCCAACAGGTCACCCATGTCTAGGATAAACATTGCGCTCAAGGTGTGCATATGCCGTGTGTGTGTGTGTGTGTGTGTACGCACGCATGTGTAATGAAAGACAGAGTTAAGGCTGGAAACTTAAAATTAAATCAGATGGATTGAAATTTAGGGCCGTTTTCTAAATATAAACTCAAAATGCCTGTATATCAGTGTTTCCAGGTCTATTACGATGGTGAGCCATTCTGTACCACCACTACGAATAGCTCTAATCCCTTTAAAGGGCAACTTAAGCACTGGGCTTTATGAAGCCCCTCCACTACCTCAGATTTTCGAAAACATAAAAAAAAAAAAAAAAAAACAGTTGGCATAATTTTCTCCAACCGTTTCTAGTATTATTGGCTTACTGAAGTATGGGCAAATGTAGAACATTAGCAAACACAATGTTACACTCTCAAATTAAAGAACCTTCTGGATATTTGCAAGTTACTCCTTTCCCCAGCTCAAGGTTTGATAATGCTCCCATCATGTTACAGTGTTAGTAAAGCATTCCTACATTACTTGGACTGCAAGTCAGTCTCACCCAGCAACTCAAAATCCAGCCATCTATGGCAGACATAAACATCTTTTGGGAAAGAATGTAAAGTCTTATTGATTGCTCACTCGTTCAGGAGCCAAGCACAACACATTTCCAGAAGGATAGTGTTACTGGTATGACAGCAGGACGAGGTATTTAGAGGAGAAGTATACAGGTGCTTTAGCCTAGAACAGCACCTACAACGCTAAAGTTAAAATACACACAGGAACCACAGATCTGTTTAAATCCTACTTTAAACTAGGCCACAACCAGGTCAACAGTTTCATTGCTAATCAAGTTAACAGAACCACAAAATATAGGCTATATTTTATCATTAAATGTCAGCAGTTAAATGCCTAAACTTCTCAAGAACATCAGCCATATTTATCTAAAATGGAAAGATCCATGTGCTACTAACAGATTTGTGTTATAAAATAATAAAAACTACTGGAATTTGTAGAGCAATACTCTCATATTGCAGCTAATGTGTTGTTTTGTCAATGTCAATATGATTTTAAGCAACACATTCCAGGAAGACTGGCCTGAACCCTTTGGCCTTAAGGGCAACATGCACCAACTCAACAATAAAGAAGTGTCAGTGAACATTAGTGAGTGGCCTTTCACATAATAAAAAATAAATTAATTAATTTAAAAACATTACACAGTCGAATGCCTTCAAATGCACACATCATTTCACTGTGATGAATGACAATACAACCGCAAAGACACTGACATTCATTTTGTTCCCGCTATGCACCACAAAAACATGCAAATAAATGATACCGTGCAGGGCTGTGTGGCTGCACTGAAACACCCCCACTACACACACACACACACACAATGGTGTTAAGCAGTTGGTGTACATTAGGTTGTCCATAACTCAACCAACCTGGCTTATGGATATCACAGCTGCTACAGAACCGACCAGTGAATTATTGACCACGCAGAGCCCATCTGCTTTCAAAGAAAATAAAGAAGCCCATAAGGGAATTTGAATAAGACTGGAAGAAACTACTCCATTGTTGGTGTTGTACAAAAAGTACTACCAGTAGCCTACGTTTATTATCAAGCCATATAAAAAAGGTTTCCCTCTCTTACTGTGCTGTTACTGGTCAGCATAAAAACTCACTGTTCCCTGTGATATTAGCCCATGGTTCATTGATCTGGAGTGGAAAAACACACAGTGTTAATGAGTTTTGAGCAAAAACTCATTAACAAGATGTGTTATTTTCCACTCCATAATAGTTAACAAAACCTTTTTTCATCTCAGAGATCCTTTAAGCCAGTAATGTACTTGCAGTTTTAGGTTGACTCGTGCTAAAAACATAAAAAAAACATAATATGCCATTTAGAAATCAAAATGGCATCTGGTATCTATCTGATCTTAGTAAATAACCAAGGGTATGACATAACAGGTGCTGTAACACCATACTGCTAAGATGGTCTGCTTCCTCTGTGGATGTTACTATTGTCCTGCTGATCCACTCAATACCATGGGTAATGGAAGGCTATATAAGCAAACCTACACTGCACATATAGTTTTGTTACAAGAAAAGATAAGATAGGCTAACTTTATTGTCTGTCACAAAGTAACAGAAACGTTCCTTTGACAAGGCTCAACAATAAAACGATAATACACATTTCAGACACATGTAAATAAGACTAGAACTACATTAACTGACAAACACAGTGATAAACAGGTAATGGTGTAGTGTCTATTTCATTTGTTCAGGGTGATGATTGCAGATTTGTTTTCCAGACTTTGTAATGTCGACATGTTATTAACTGGACTGGCAGTGGGATAGGTTTGGCAGAACGTCCAGTGAGTCTGTAAAAAGATGTCTACCTACTATATTAGCCTAAACTTTAATCTCACAAAATTTCACTGTAAACTCAAACAAGGTGTTTTAACCAACTGAACGGCTACAGGAGATCCAAGACAATCTGTAAGAGAAGACGACTTCTATGCTGCCATTAGGAAGTTGTTGCTCTCTTGTTCATATACCCCCTTAAGGATTTATATATTCGTGTGTGGACAAAACCTTTCTGACATATAAGACAATTAAAACGCTATTTTATATTGAGAAAGCAAATTAAATTATTCAATTAGCTATAATTGACTAAATGCGTTGCATTTCACAAGGCTGGTCGAGGTAAATGCAATCAACACGTGTACACATTACATTATATAATTACCGAGGTGACGAAATATAATGCAACGTCAGGGCACAAAATAATATGGATTTGTTTATAGTGTACGGTGTGTAGTTGAAGACAAAACGAAGACATTACAAACACGATCCATAAATATAGTATTATACAGTACCGTACGGTATAGCGATAGTATTTGTCATGTATGCCTCTGCATATAAACGCTATTTCAATTCACGGGCAGCGCAGTGCTTCGCTACGCCAACTATAGCTGGTTTTATAATGTACTGTACGGGAGCGTTAGAACATTATTATTTGAAATGTAAGCTACCTTGCTAGTTTTGGGAACACCAGCGAATTGCACCGCAGATCGATGCCGTTGGTAACTTCACCCACCTTCAAAGTGTCTGGTCTCAGTCTTCAGAATGAAGCTAGCATTTAGTTGGCTTCAAGAGGTGCGGCCAGACTTCAACATGTCAACAACTCTGTTGCGACATATTAGCTAGCTACTAGCACATTGGCTAGCTAGGTAAGTTGTAGCACAAATGATGTTGTCGCTACTAATCTTGGAGGCACATGACAATATAACAACGTCGTAATCTCCTGTCCCTCTTTCTGCGAGCCGAAAATGTAGCGGAGCTAAATACAATATTCATAACCATATCAGCACTTTGTATTGCCTAAAAGTGCAAGAGTCAGTCATACAGTTGAGCTAACGCTACCTTTGAACTTCTAACTTTGACCCGGCTTTGCATCCACGTACCAACAGGGTGCGCTGTACAGTATATTTCTTTCCATGGTTTTCTCTAGTGAATGTTTTTCAGCTTTCATGTGGTAGTGAGTAGTACGAGTCAGACTAATATAATATAATATGCAGTGTCTTTTCTACCACGCTTTTCTAAATCTGACACTGGAATAGCCTACATGTTTCCATTCCATCCATAAAGTCTATGGGTTTCCACACAAACGTCATATAGGCTACAGCCTAATTATTAAACTCTTGATTTAATGACTAAAACTTCAGATTAATAATTTTGATGGTTACATTATTAAAGCAGTTATTTTAGCATGTGTGAATTGTTTTTGCTAAAGTTATGAGCTATTCCACTGTTACAAATTACCTCAGCCTTCAGTGGTGTGTGTGTGTGTGTGTGTGTGTGTGGTGATGAGGCAGAGAAGGATAGAATAAAACAAGAGCGAGTTCAGTGTACTTAGTCAAACTCAGAACTTTTCCATGACCTGCTCATTGTGGCATGCGCTATATCTGAGAGGCTTGAGTGGACTGTATGAATGCATCAGTATTTGCTCTGAAAGGTCAGGGCAACAAAGCGTTTCTGAGATGAACTCTTGAGTTTTGGCTTTTAGTGCCAACTTACCTCCAACATAGCTGGAGCATCATTGTCAGCTACAATTTACTAAATGGGCCTAAATATGATAAAACAATTTAAGGATTAATAGGCCTAATCAAAGTTGCTTTGATAATATGAAGAGTAACTACTATATCTGGCAACTTAGTGGGACATAAAACATCGTTTTAAATATACAGTATGGAAGAAACGATGTCTTGTTTTCGGAGTAAAACTGTAATTACTTTTTTCAGGCATTGGACACTGTTATTGTTTTTCAGAGAAGTCTATTGATAGCACTTTAACGAGGCTTAGCTAAAAACGTTTTTTAAACATTCATGCCTCTTGTGACCTCTTGTGCTATTTCATAGAGGGGAAGGGAGAGGAGTGGAGATTTGAAGAAGTCAAAGAGGGGACGAATAGAAAAGCAAAGCAGCAGCCTATGGCTTAGCACATTAACACACAAATTTACAGTACATATGTAAGTGGAGCACAATAGACTTCCATTGTCCCCCTGGAAATGCCCAGGGGGACAAGATGGCAGCTGTTACATCCCCTTTACAAATATGTGTTATGGTTGTACAGGCATTGTAGGAGACTGTGACAGTCAATGCTGGTCCCTTGAAAGTGCATGTGTAAAGAGTTGTTTGGCATGGCAAAGGTGAGGCTTTCTTTAAGAATAGGAATTAAGAGTCCTGTAAAGGTGTTTTGCAGACGTGGAGTGTGTTGAGGAAGTCTACTACTAACCTGCATGTGCAGTGTGTTTGTGTTTAACATTAAGTCATTCACCAGAGCTTGAGCATGGCCTGCAATAAACCATCATCTGATACTTTAATTGCTCGGTCTCTTCTCATAAATATAAATTATATCATTAATTAAAATAGCATAAACCATCCCTACATCTCTACTGTAAATTCTTCCTCGACTCCTTCACCCCCCCTCCCCCCCCCCCCCATTCTTGCGTAGGCCTACCGCTCTTTACTTCGCTTGCAGTGCCAGATATGTGTCTGCGTTTTGGTCTCCCATCCACAGACAGGTTATAAATAACTTTAGCGGAGTTTTGCTTCATGCCCCGAGAGCTCTACTTTCTTCTCACACTTGAGGAGCTCTGGGAAAAGATTTTTTCCTTTACGCACACGGCACTCATAATATCACGCACGCACACACACACACACACACAATAAGTCTATAGCTAACAGACAGCACTATCTCAAGATATAAATAGCAAGGTTATAAGAAGAGTCACTAGAATGGATACATTAGCTAGTGCATGCTAATGCTATTACTGCTGTGTAGAGGTAGGTTATTTTGCGCCTGCGTATGCATGGGCAACGCAACGCCAGTATGTTGAAACATCATTGGAGGAAAGTTTGTAAAGATAAAGAACAAGAAAAGAATGAAAGAACAGTAAGGACAGGCGCATGGAAAAACAGCTGATAGCCACATCCATAATTCAAAATGCCTGCCTGTAGCGAGGGTCACGATGTGGGTGCACAAAGGCTGGCATGGGTGCAGGAGAGGGTATCTCTACTATAGAGGGTAGTCATAGAGATGTCGGGGTGGGGGGGAGTAAGGGGTGGTTGGGGGGGTGGTTGGAAGGTCAGACTTCGCTGACACACTGGGATCAGTGATGGGATTGTTTCCATCGGAAAGAATTCAAAGAATGAGCTATAGAAGGGCTATCAGTGACTTCACCGAGAGCGCGCCGACAACCGTTTTAATACACGGCCGGCCACACATATCGCACGCTGAAGAGATATGTGTGCAGCACAGCGGTGTGAGAGACACAGTCCGTGTGCCCATGCCACTGTGTGTGGTAGTTGGCTACTTATGCCCAAGCCTGCACATGAAGGCACTCGCCCCTTGCTTACCAACCGGGGAGTGAAGCAATGACTCGCATCAGAAAAAAAATAAAATTGCCTGGAGTTTTATATTTATATTTATAAGCGTTATATGCAGAATGTCCTACGTCTGGGTTAGAGATGGGGTAAAAACTGTGAAACCCTGAAAGACATGAAATGCTTTAGAAAATAAAAACACATGGACAGCCAAAGGGAAAAAAAACATTATTTTAGTTACTGTATATAACATTAAAAACATTTAAATAAACATTCTATCATAAAAATCTAACTTGGAGACAAAAAAGGCCCGTATTTGCAAAATCACCCTGTACGCAAACCCAAGACCTATCGGCTAATTGCTATACTTATAGGCTAAATAAATAGTTGGCCCCTGATCATTAGCCTATCCTGCCCTGAAATGTTAGCTGTCTGAGGATGATACTTATTAAAACGTGAAGTTCCCAAATGCCAAAGCAGGTTCAACTGTCATACCAGTTTTAACCTACAGTAGGCTTGTGTTCGGTTATATTCTCCAGACACAAACTCCCTGGAGTCTTCTGTAGCCTACAGCTAAGGTTATTAGCTGGCATGTATTAATAACTTTATAGTTTTTTTCCCAGGAAGAAAGAAGCAGGATAGAACGTCAGTTCATTGTTCTCTTTCCAGGAAATGACCTTAAGCCCTTTCAAGCCCCCTCCCAGCGAAATACTGCCCCCCCCCCTCCCCCAACCCTTCAAGGGTCCACCCCAGAGAATTAAGGCCTGTTACCGGTACAAGCCAGTTCATCAGACAGATCCCCTATGCATGGCAAAACAGCTGAGAAGTTTCCACTTTAACAATGACCTGAAACCATTGTGTTTATCCCTGTAAATCCCCCCGGTTCTCCATTAGAGCTATTCCACTTAAACATTTACTGATGTTTGTATAATCGTGGTCCCTGTGGGCTACAAAGCGAGAGAATTGGATTCCACAGGATTTTATACAGTTATTTCTGCAAATCTGAGCTCCAAGTACAAATAGGTTGCTGCCATTACTTACGACTTTAAAGAAGAAAACAACAACTGTTAATCGCACAATGTTACTGAATTTGATGTAGTTGCATCTACTATAAGTTTGTTCATGTGTGGTGGGGTGTGTGTGTAGGGGGTGTTTGACAGGAAGAATCATGAGGCCTCTTCTCCATTCTATATATATATATTTAGTGTACGTTTTCTCATTTGCAGCATTGCTCCTAAGCAGGAAGTCAGTACTGGTAATACCGCTCTCAGCTAACCACAGCAGGTGAAGGCAAGTGAAGTCAATATTGTTTTTGAGAGAAGATAAACATCAGAAAAGGTTAGAGACACACCACGAACACCACCACAACTGATGCTCCATAGAAATGTCAGCCACTCAATGTTGAAAGACAAATAACAGTTAATAGCAAATTCAAATGTTTATTTACAACCTCTGTCACAGAGAAAGTGGTCAGAATACACACACAACCCAAGAACAACAAAACAAAAATAATGGCGGCTAATCTCCCTGAGCTTTACAAAACAAAATAAGCGGGACCTGTAGTCAGACAGTAGAAAGAGGGGAGATGTTCTGTGTGCGACCGTAATGCTATTTATTTCTGGGAAATTTGAACCAGACAATTCACACAAAATCTCAGAACAATATGCATTTACATTAAAGGTATAAACATCTCAGTACAACATGACTCATTGTTCCAAAAAGACAAAAACCAAAGGTGGGGGGTTGCAAAACTAAATACATGGAACTTCTGAAACTGCAATCCAGTTAACCATAAATATTACTATACAACTGTTTTGGGCGAACTTTGGGACCAATGCAAAGCCATTTCTTGATGAACACATTGTGTAAGCCATTCAATGTTAGTGAAATATACAGTATTAATCCTCCAGGTATTACACAATGGTCTGAACGGTGTAAAACGCTATGGCTGATCACAAAACTAACAGGAAGACTAGGTGGGATATTACTGATGTTACCAGATCTGAGATTATTTCCACTTTGGCAATATTTCAAAGTTGCTTTCTACAAGAACATGAACCAGAGTCATGCCACTGACAAAGCCTCTGTGGTTAGCTTTATGGACAGAACATATTTACATGCAATTCATTGGGGCCCATTTGTCAATTTTTGACTGTCTGATCTATATAATCCCCTTTGAACAGCTCATGTCATGGATATTTATAGCATCTTTATATTGCATTTTATTATCTCAATACTGGTCATCATAAAGGCTTCCAAGTGGTTGAGGACAGAATTACAGCACATCTTGTGCTTCAGTGCATATTGTGCCTTTGTACATTGTATTAATCATTTAGCACAATAGGGCACAGACACCGTCTTCTTAATCTGTACTTCGGACAGTTTCCAGGCTCTCGTTTTGCCATGTAATCCTGATTTAACCCCACAACCACATGCCTTCTAAATATATTCTGTACCCCTGTCACAATGCACCAACGAAAATGACAACATCGACCATTTTACACAAAATGCCCACCTGTCAATAAACGACGGCAATCACAATCAATCCAGAAATGAACACTATCATGGACAACACACTGCAGGCGATAAACGCCGAAGTTACCACAGCAGTTGACGTGTACGACAAAGTCTCTGGGTTCATGATGCCAGCCATTTGTTTTAGGGAGGGGCTGTCCATGGTGTGTGGCGAGATGTCCATTCTGGCCAAAAACACACAAGACGACGGTATGTACGATAGAGCAACAAATAAACAAAACAAGAACCAATAAACACCAGTGTACAAATATGTGTAGCTGGTCTCGTCAAGTCCAATTGATGCATGTGGCGTGTATTGCTTCTGGTCGTGTGCGAGTGACGCTTTGGTGTTAACGGAAGAGAGATGGCGTCACCCCATAGTCAAGTCTGCTTAGAGTGCCCAGGTGCATTATAGCCAGTGTGGGTGGGTGGGTGTAGGTGAGAAAGGAAGGGGGGGGGGGTGGTGGTGGTGGTGACAGCATGAGGGGAGAAAAGGAGGGAGAAGGTTCAGCCTCTAGTGCTGAGAGTTCTCCACTGGCTGTCCATTCGGGATGCTGCAGTCGCTTTGCTGCTGCTCCTCCTCTTCCTCCTCCTCCTCCTCCTCCTCCTCGCTGACAAGGAATTCCTCGGGGGGCCAGCGAAGCTCCCCGCTCTCCACCTCGCCCTCTGTGGGCTCCACCACGATGGACGGCAGCCGGTCCTTGAGCTTGCAGCAGCGCTCGAAGTCCGACGGATCGGGGAATATCTGCAGGGTAGCAAGACACGAACATGAATGTCCCGTTAAAGAGGAAACTCACCCAAGTATTGACAAGTTTACGTGGCTCGGTTGTTAGCGCATCATTGGCATCTATGAATTCTATGAGAGTGTGTTAGCGCGGGTCAGACTGCCCAGACGGTGCCCAACTGACACAAATGTTCTAAAGTTGGCAGTACTTGGTTACGGTCTTTAGAACCTGGATAATGCTACGTGAAAAACAAACTGAGTAAACTATCTCAATTGCAAATAATTGAGACATTACAGTAGGATACCGCAGTTGGAAAGCGGCTTCTTGTATATCACAACTGCTTTAATCGCGTTCCTACGTCCAGAAACTACAGCGAAGTGAGTAATGGACAGTTCGGTAGTGTCCTAGACACCTTCGATGAAAATAGTGTGTTAACATTGTAAACGGCAAGTTGTCAGGAGAACACACTCATTTCGGTTTGTTGTAAAAGTGTGCAGACGTTCCACAACTCCTCCGACCCGACTGCACATGTCAAACTCATAAAAACTCAAACCGACTAACACAGACTGAAGGCACACACTGATTCAAAAGTTGCCGTTGGTTAGATTTGTTGTTGGGGCAGTGTGCAAGCAGCTTAAGGTACTTTATTTTTTTAACCACGGGCAGTTTTGCGGACCTAGCGTCAACATCAATCCTGGTACAGGCTGGAATGAATTTTAAAGTCTGAATAATGCAGTTATGTGTTGTTTGATGCAGATGCACAGGTGTTAAATCTCAGAGCCTTCCCTAGAGCTGTTCAGGCACCTCAATGTGTGTATCAGACTATTCACAAATGCAGATGAAACACTTTAGGATTTTCTAAAATAAACACTTTACAGATAGACACTTGTACAAGTCAAATCATATTTATATAAATTCCAACTTTGTTAACATGAGGAGTAATTAAATTTGTGTTTGGGGATAGCAAGTCACATTTGTAAATGATGGAATACATGCGAGGATCACAGTACTTTCATTTACAATTAATTCTGAGACCTCTCCATAGCTCGGGCACCTCACACGCCCCGACGTAACGCAGCAGAGACTGAACACACCCGCCTCAACGTGGCGTCCTCACCCACCGGCAGTGCGTTCTTGGCATGGGCAAGCTGGGTTTTGTTAGAGGTGCGATGGCCAAAGAAAATAAATGAATCCTCGTTACATCAGAGCCTGTGTACTGCTAAATGAGGCGTGTACAGACAGCTAAATGCTACGGAATCATCTGTCTAAATGCTCGGAGGCACTGTGCCAAAGCAGCTCCTACACCCGCTTATGTCAAATTTGATCATCATCCACTAGAAGATTACACTGGAGCATAAAACAAAAATGAATTTGTGTTAAACGCACACATATGGACATCCTTTCACTGCACACACCTGGATAAGGGACTGGACTCCCCAACAGTTGGTAGTGCTCTGAATGCAGGTAACCACGCTCAGACAGTTGAATGAGCGCAAGCACAGGGCATGAGAGACGATCTGACTAGATGGCTTACACACATTCCCAGCTCGAGATTAGAGATCAACCTTTGACTTTCTCTGCTCTCAGAACCTCCAGAGAACAGGGCTGTTTGGATGAAGGGGGGAGAGAGAAATGGGCTGCCACCCCTGGTCCAAGAACAGCTTTTATTTTTTTTTTGCTGTTTGGATAAAGTGTAAGAATATTTTTAGGCTTGCATATTTCACCGAGACATTTCGGGGAGGGATGGGAGGGGCCATGTCGCTGTCTGGGCAAGTAGCCCAGTGGAAAGAGAGCATTAAAAAGAGGCAGGAGACGGTCTGATACACAGAGGAAAACAGGGGTGCCTGCCTGTGGTGGTGGTGGTGGTGGTGGTGGGGGGGTGGGGGTGGGGTGTACAGCTGTGTCATCCTCAAACAAATACAGAACATTCTGGAGAAATAGAACCCAACATGAGAATGCTTGTGTGAAAGCCTGCACATTTGGAGGCGTGGTTGTTATAATACACACTTAGAAAGACAGCTGCATTTATTAATAAGCACAAGGTGTTCTTGCTATTGTGTGTGTGTGTGTGTGTGTGTGTGTGTGTGTGTGTGTGTGTGTACGCACCCACCCGCTATTCTCTGGGTTTTGTAGCCTGCCTGTGTGGCTTATACTGCGGCGTCAGCAGCTAGCAAGTGGAGTGAAGCACGGACTGACCTTGCCACGGGACCCTAGCTAACACACGTCATAGCTCTGGTCACATCCAGAAGCAGAAAACGGTGACATGTCGGTTGTCGAGGCACAATGCCTACTATTTTAGGATTTTGTGGGGTTTGGGGTTGTTTGGTAACCTGACATGCCAGAGGAATTGTTGTCACAAGTCCATCTGGGAAGCCGTACATTGAAACTGTTTGTGAATGGCTGTACTTTCAAAAGAAAATACTTGGCAGTTGATTGGATGAACCATCTGGTTGTTGTCGCTGTCGGCAGCATGGACGGCACACCTAAACCATGCCCGTATAGCTATAAACACGACGCTGATTGGAAAACCACGCCTATATAGCTATAAACAGGACGCTGATTGGAAAACCACGCCTATATAGCTATAAACACGACGCTGATTGGAAAACCTCGCTGGTTCGAACCCCGTTAACGGACAGCAAGACAGCAAGACAGCTAAGCTTAACTGCTCCCCCGGTGGTCAGGTGTCTCCTTGCATGGCTGACATTACAATCTGTGTATGAATGTGTGTGTGAATGTGAGGCAAATAATGTAAAGCGCTTTGGATAAAAGCGCTATATAAATGCAGTCCCTTTACCATTTACCATATTGTTTCCAGGGATTCAGTTCGTTCGCTGTTATTAATTCACCTAATCTACTGCCCCGCCCCCCTCTCTATTGGTTAAGGAAGGTTGTACTTTAGTTGCCCATCAGCCCAAGGTACAGCTGCTGCGGAGAGATGCTCCTAGCATGCATCATCTGTGCATCCTGTGTGACCATCATCCTCTCTGCTCCCAGCTTGGGTACGCACAATGAAAATAGGAAGCCCATCTCTTCCTATTAGTCACCCTACCTACATCCTCACAGTGGCAGGGCGGTTTATTGCCTGTTCAACACAGCACGAAGATGGAATGCTGTCCACTACCATGTCTGACGTCTCGGTCTGAGAGCTGGCTTGGACTGCATTTACATTTGATTCTTAAACAGTTCACACGCCATCCCCCTTCCCCAACCTTCAGTCAGAATCTAATTTCCAAGATGCAAAAATACCCTGTGGAAAGAGTTAGTCTAAAAAACACCTGATTGATTTCTTCCGTATTCCTTTTTCATTCCGGAGACAGATCATATTTCCGTCATTATATATACACACACACACTTAACAGGAACTCCCCCCCCCCCCATTCCTGGCCCTTTGTCATTTCTCAGAAAATAAACTGCACCCTACATTTTAAGTCGTATCCAGATGTTCTCCCTTACAAAGCATATGACATTAAGTCAGCACCATTAGACAGAACCCTAGGAGGTCAAGATGATTACTTTTGCTTAACAGCCTATAAAAAAAAAAAGAAAAAAAACAGAAAAGAAAGAAAAACACATTGTGATTAGGTCTTGTCCCACGAAACACAAGCTGACCTAACCAGCGAGGTTAGCAGGTTAAGTAGGGTGCTGGACTCCATTCATACCCCAACCGCTTCCCTACAAAATCTATCTCAACACAGTCGCTAATCTATAAACAGACCACGTTTTAAGTGGGGACAGAACTCCTGATTCTCACAACCCAGTCCATAATGTAAAATGATAACAGGAACCATGTAGTATATGCAGGGCCCTTACAAATGCTGACATCAATTCAATTCATCATTAATGTTTGCGGGGAAATAAAATTAGCTATGAGACATAATGACGCAGCACCTGTCGTGATCGGAAGGGCACACATGCGTTGTGTGTGTATACACATGTGTACACATGTGGGTCCGTGGGTATGTGCGTTTGTGTGCGTGTGTGTGTGTGCGTGTGCGCACGTCCTACCTGGAAGGACAGCCTATCCTTGCCGGGGCTCAGCCTCATGTCGTCCATGGGGGAGCTGTTGAGCATCACCTCAGTCATGTCTCGGCCGGGCACAAACACTGGGCTGCGTTGTCACGGGGAAGACACACGGACACACACACACACACACACACAGGAGGATGAGCACTACAGTTGCAACACACCTTCACAATGCGAGCAGGGTAAGCAGTGGGCTAGCAAGACAATGACAAAAACAGTAGTAGTAGTAGATACAGTAGTGTGCGTGACATATCGTTCTTTGTACATTGTACAGTGTTGCGTTTGGTCTCTGGTTCTCAGTAAAAACGCAGCGTCGCACGCATCGAGTGACTTGCGAGCGCCTCGACTGTTTTGCTTCTAACCTGACCTATTTGGACCACAGCACGACGAGCTGCTCGTCAAACGCCCCACGGAGCCATTGCACTGCAAAGCTGCACTGCTCTCGTTGGTGTGGTTTTGCATAGGAAAAAAGGTAGCCATGTATGCACGCACACACACACACAGGGCGACATGCGCTCACATCGGAAGGGGGGGTGGGAGGGGGGGGGGTGGGGGGGGGGGGTGCGCGTGTGTGAGAACGCGAGCATATTGCTGCGGGTGCTTGCAGTCAGATTTGACAAATTCAGAGTGCACTTGCGCTGCCATCGACCGCTCCGGTCTCATTCGTTTTCCATTTGAGAGCAGCGCAACAAGCTGCTGTTAAGGTTAATAGTCAGGGATTGTAAACTAATAACCTTTTTGGTTACGTTCAGCGAACATCTCCCCGCATTCCACACAGCTGCCCATTCTGTGTGCATGCTGGAAAAAAGACCACCCATGTTTCTACATCAACCACGCTCTATAAATTGGAACTGAAACAGTGGTGCAGACCGCACCTCACAACAAGACAGACAACAGAGCTTCTGAGGGAGCACCCTATGACATTGAAGGAAGAGATGTTTTTGTTTTGATCCAAGTTCAAAAATAACAAGCTTTCTCCAGAATGACGGACTGAAACCTTTAATCTGCCTGCAGCATTAACTGAACTGTACATAGCTGACTGGTCTCGGGAGCAAAGGCCACTGGCCTGAGACAAGATGCCAGGCAGCCTTCTCACGCTCTAGTCAGAGAGCGGCGGTATGGTGGTCAGTGTGGACAATGACAACACTGGCCCACTGATGTTTTCTGGAGAGAGGGAGGAAGCGAGCAGTGGACGACAATACCACAGACTTCAGATGACCATTTCTATTTGGTTGTGTGCATCGAAACCAAGAGGTGCGTTCAGAGTTGGCGAACACAGCGAACATTTTCAAACGGTTTTCTGTTTGCTTTGAGTTCGCCACAATCGTTTGAAAACGCACGCAAACAGTTTTTAGGAGTTCTTGGCGAACTAACATTGATGCTGGACGAAGGGTGACAGTCTTAAATCTAATAGTCTTGGAATGTTTACAGACATTAAAACATTTGCACATTTGAATTAACTTCAACACATAAACAGATGTACCTCTCTAATAATGACTCATATTGTACCATTCAGCACCTCCCACTGAAAAGGTTTCCTATGCATTACTATGCAAGACTGTTCTTTCCATTAAGCTACAAGAAAAAAAATGCTTTCATCACTAAGACCGTCTGTACACAACTAAAAAGGTGACATTTTCAACCTGAAACAAGGCACAAGGCAGTCCATTTAAAAGGTATTTTGATCAGAGACAATTTCATCAACAGAAAATTAGAAAAAAAAACAAACAAAAAAACAAAAACATTAAACGTGTAGTAAGTATTAAACCAAATAAAATGTAGGAATGCCGTAGGGCTTAAGCCTTTAAATCTCTAAACCCTTGTAAATCCAATCATTTCAGATAACCCCACACGCTGTTCCCCAACATGACAGTTTAATCTTAAACATTTTAGATCAGTGTCATCATGTTTGGTCTGAAGTGCAAATTGTTTTGTAATAACTCCCAACACAATCCATTTTGCCACTCCTCAGTTCACACAAACCCGTGTTACCTTAGGTAACACTGACACCAAGGCAATGTGGGATGTTCCACTTTAAAATTAAGAGAGCGAGACTTTCGGTTGAATCACCGTAACACGCAACTAGTCAGAAGATGACACCAGTTTCTCTGCTTAAAACAATATTCTGTTATTAAACACAGCGGGCTGTGGAGGGAGGGGGGGGCGGGGGGGCACGAGGGGGAAAGGATGAGACAGATAAACACCAGTGGTGTCGGCGAGCAACCTGAGCATAGAAGTAAGAGGGGCAAGAGATAAACATCTAGGCTTGCCAGTCATATTTCTGCTCTGGGGATCACATAAACATCCTGCGCAGCTAAGAATAACAAGAGCGGCGGCCTAATAACACAAAGGGGGGCACAGTGAAGTAGGAAATGGGGTGCACATGCAAAAAAAAAAAATAAATAGACACACAAAAGAGTCCGGTCATCTGAGTTGAATACATTCTTCGCGATCGCCAGCCAAACCCAAAAGGTACTATAGCATGACTGACAATGGATTTTAGCATTCAGAATGTGTAGACGAGAATGCTGCAGTACAGTATGTACTTAAAATGTCCTCGATTGAGTAGTGTCATCTCCCTATGTATTTGACCTGATTGCGTTGAATGGGTAGGGAGAGCATACATGTATCTGTAAGGGGGCGGAGTAGAGAAGAGTGCCAGCCACTCAGCTGGTACTCTCTCTCTCTCCCCCCCTCCACTTTTTACAATTCTGGTTTCAACCACAAAAGGCAATTCCAGACACAAATTAAGGAAGCGTCTTTAACCTATGACCCTGGGGTGATTAGAATAGGGCCGAGAGACACGACTGCTATTTTCTATACTAAAACTAGTCGACCTATTCTGGTGCGCCATTTCCACAGGTGTCCTGCGTTGCCATCTCAACACAGGCTTGTAATACAGCTGACTCAGTCAAGATCACCTGAACCTTCCACAATGCCAGTCCCGCAGCAACCCCAGGTCAGACACGGGATACTGGCACGCACGTGCCCGCACACACAAGTTGACAGTTTTGTTTTTTTCGCCTTCTGTCACTGTCGCACCAAGGAGGTCGGAATTCATCAGCAATGCGATTTGTGTGACAGTTGCAAAGCCTTGAGCCCTTGGTGCTCAGACCCTTCCATGTATGACAAAGCTGTGGGAATGACTTGTACAACTGCAGACTAATGCCACGGATGCTGCAGTCAATTAACGGGTTTATCCTGCCGTCTCTTGAGGGTGAGGGATGGGATTATCCACTACTCAGCCAATTATCAGTGTATGAGAGGCTGTCCCAGTAATTAATTTAACATCTATGTAATTAGCTACCCTCTCCGAGTATTAAAATGGCTTCTGCTTCCTAATAACGCCCGTTCACTTGAGTTAGATTGGAACACGCCTCCATTTAAGTAAGGAAATCCCCTTTTGGTTGAAACCATCTTTCTGAACATCACCCTTTTCGGTTTGCACCTCGTTAGTGTGCATTCCCCATCTCACAACTTAGTGCCTTGTGGCTGGAATACCTCTCTGCTCCAACCACCCACACCTTCACGGAGAGTTGCATCACACCATAGAACTGAGTTGAGGCTGATATTTGGAGAGCAGCGATTTCAAGCAGCTAATAACATTTCTTCAAGTCGATTTCAGTGAATATCATTTTACGGTCCACTAAATTAATCTGCCGTTTGTTCCACACACCCGCGTCTCTGTAAATAGGAAAACAAAACAGTGGTGCAGACCGCACCACACAATACTAGCAATGTGTTTCCAGTGTGGGTGGGAAGTTGAAGGGAGAGGGGTTTATGTTTGGATCAAACTCAAACATCTTAATCCCAAATCCCTGCTGCCACGTTCAAGGCCGTCAACAAAACAATTTACTTGGGGAGTCTGTCATTTTAAAGGCATATTGAACATGTCTGTTTCGGTTGTTTGAAACGTCACAATGAAACCAAATGATGCGACACGTTGTGCATTCGGGGAAGTGTCCCAAGCCAATGAGCCGTAGATCTAGAAACGTCTAGATGCTGGCTCCTGTAGAAACAACTCAAACCAACTCAATCAAGGAGTTTACGTTTAGGGAAGGAAACTGCCTTGCACCATTAACCCAATCTTCTCTACCAGCCTCTGGAAATATGGAACTAAAGGAGTCCCAGGAGCCAGTTGTGGTGCTGGCTGGCTCTCCCCTCCCCCACAAACGATCTCTGAACCCATCTGACCCCAAGCACACAACGGAACATTACACCTTGCATTATGATAAACATTGATCCCCCTCTCGCTATACGCTCGCTATACCAGATATTTCCCTGCGTGTGGGTTTGCGTGCACACACACACACGCACGCACACACGCAGGTTTCGACCCGGGGTTCTGTGGTTCTTGCAAAAGCAGACAGTCTAAAAGGTAAAGGTGCTTTTATTGTCACATACATGTAGCAAAACTGATCCTCTGCATTTAACCCATCCATCAAGAGAGCAGCGGACAGTCTCTCCGCCATGCCGTGGCAGGGGACCAACTCCACATTTAAACCAGTCACTGGCCAGATTGCACTGGCTGGAGAGCGGTCCTAACATGTATTTTGTAAAGTGGGGGAAACCGGAGCACCCGTAGGAAACCCACGCAGTCACAGGGAGAACATGCAAACTCCACACAGAAAACGCTGAGACGACCGGGGCTCGGACCCGGGACCTTCTTGCTATGAGGTCACAGTGCGATCCACTGGGCCACCGTGCTGCTAAGGTGGAGTAAACTTGGAGGTTTTGGTAAAAATATCTGCTCAGTCCGCTACCTACATGTTCTGTGTGCGCACGTGAAAAAGAAATATGGTATTACTACTACCCCGGCTTTGTAAATAGGAACACAAAGTGGTGCAGACCACACCATCCTTTTGCCTTCACAATGCGTTTCCAATGTGGAGGGTGGAGCTTCTGAGGGAACATCCTATAGCATTGAGGTGTTTTGTTCAAGTTCAAATCTTTATCCAGAATTTCTGATTCCACCATTTTTATCGGGAATCGGCTTCTTTAAAAAATATGTTTAACACACACGCACACGCACACACACACACACGCACACGCACACAAGTACGACGGTCACACTACGTCTGAAGTCTAGACAGAAGCTTACAACTTAACCCCAGTATACGTATATTCATTTGAGCAGAGAAGCAACGCAATGTTTCCAGAGTGCCGTTAACATCCACACAGACAGTGGAGAAAATTACCCGCGATCGTTTCCTTACTCTTATGATTTTCGTGAGGGGGTTAAGTATGCATATAACATACCTAATCATATGTATTCTACCTGGTTATAACAGGTATTTACTAAAAAATATGAATAAAATATGCAAGTGTACCAGAACACACCTGCGCCGACAGACTTGGCCTGCGGAGTGATATTTAGGCTATATTTTGCAGAACATAGTCCGGTTGAAGCGGACTATAAAGTAACGTTTTTTAAAAGTCAGCAGAACGAAACCTCTACGTTTGTTTTTAGTTCTGGCTTGTGGGTTGACTTTTCCATTTTAGAGTCAATCCAGCATATTGAAACTATAGGAAACAACTGTGGGCGTAGTCTATTTTCAATCGTATCAATATTACTGAGTTGATCATTTGCATTGCAAGTATTGTCAAAATGTTCACACCAACAGTTATATTGATTACAAAACATCCATGTCAGATTAACACAGCCTACAAAAAACATATCGAGCGCAACTATTGATGCGTTTATAAACTCAATAACGGTAAAGGGGGAACACTCACCAGTATATCTGCGGGGAATATACAGACATGAATTCACACCTGCTATTAATTCTGCTGAAAAAGTAACTCTTTAAAGACGACCTTCTTTATGTTTTCCTGCAAAGCGGAACACAAAGCGTGCCACACAAATCGAAAGTGACAGATTGAGTGAGACAACTAACGCGTGTTGACTTCTTGTTCCAAGCCTAGAATAAATTCACGTCTTCTCTGATTCCCCGCGTGTGCTGCATTTTTATAGAAGAGGCGTGTACGTCTCCAGACAGCCAGGGACACGCCCCCTCAGCACGGGGCAGAATTCTTCAATGGCGACGCTGTTAGAACTACGAGCCTATCAGAAGGCAGCTCTCTCGCACCCTAATGACGTCAGCAAGGACCGAAACATTTCATTGGGAACGGAGAGCACACAGTATGATGCTCTTAATTTGTAGTCGCTAAGGCAACAAAATGACACCCTTGCCTCATCTTTAATAAAATATCCAATTCCACCATCAGTCAGGAGCTGTAATATTAGAAATTGTATATTGAGACTAGTGCCTGCGGCATAGTGACACAGAGACGAGAAAGGTGAGCGTGTGCGTGTGTGTGCGTGTGCGTGTGTGCGTGTCTCTGAAAAGGCAGGGATGGGCTTCCTTACTTCCTCTCTCTCTCCCCCCCTCCCTGACTTTCATTCACAAATAAATTCCAAGGACAAGCAATTCACTATTTGCCTAATGTCAAACCCCAATAACCTTAAGCCGGCCCAAGGCATAGGGAAGTGGAACATTTGACTACAGGGGTGTATCATATGTCGGGAGAACAAATAAACATAAATTCGTAATATTATGCAGACGATAACAAACGGTTTATTGCTGTAGCCCGCGGCACACTGTTGCTTGGAACAAACAAGCGGGAATATGGGGGCTATGGTGCATATCATGTATGTGGATGCATCATAACAGAAACAGAGATCACCTATTGGTTTAGGTTACTACACCCTAAACGATTTAACCTAAATCAATATTACTTTAAAAGCAAGCTGATTGTAGCCTAAGCATACTTTAAGGAGGTGCACTCAATATAATGATGTGATTTACATTCTCTGTCTTGTTGTCAATATGTGCAAAACATTTACTAATACTGTCTTTGTCTTTTTTAATGGCACCAACTGTATGACCAACCTCTCACTCACATTATAGCATAATCTTACGTGTTTATCATCTGTAAGTAAAAGACATAAGCCTAGGAAACCTTTTCTTACAGCTCTACTACCACCTTCTGGCCAAGGTTGAACACTGCGTACACGAAAGTAATTCTACTTTTCAAATGTCTTTTTTACACATTGAATTGATGATAATTGCTATACTTTAATAATTTCTATAATATTGAATGAATAATAATACATCTAAAGCCTTTGCTGTTTAAATGCGATCGCTGAGACCGTTAAAAACAGCAAATATTTTCGGGGAGTTCAAACTTTTTTTCTGTTCCACTGCCTAGTTTTCTGGAAAGATGCAATACCATACTATGTCCACAAGATGTCACGATTGTCAATGGAATGAAACTTTAGTGCCATTGCCACTGACATTGCAATACTAAGCACACATTTCTGAAATATAAGATACAAATAAAATCAAAATAAGTGTGGAAAATAAATAAATGTGAAACAATAAGCTTGTTGTTTGGGGAGGCAGGGAAATTTCAGTAGCGGTGAGTGGAACAAAGGGTAAAACCCACCTAAGCAGAAGCCAACATTGGGAGACTTATATAGCCTAACAAAAGTAACCTAAATAATAAGAATAATTTGGTTAAACACACGTCAAATGGTTTGGGAGGTATGTAGGCCTATAGCCAAACATTGCAACTGTCAGACTCAGTGCAGAGGTCGGTATCCAGTCCTTGGAAATTGCATTTGAAATATTTATACACGATGCCTGTGGACTGCCAGACGAGGACCGCGAGGGGCACCGCGTCGATCTGACCAGTAAGAGCAATAGCAGATGTGTCACCATGTGCCAGGCCTCGGCGAGACCTGGAGATACACAGGCTGTGAGATGTTGTAGAGTAGACACAGTGGAGGGTCACAACCACCGCCATCCCCGGGTCATCGCGCGTAGACCAGACCGGAGCAGACAAGCAGAAGCGTCGCAGCACGGCAGGAACCAATACCTGTACAACTACCTCATCGGATCAGACAGCAAATCGACATACTCAGTCACCGACAAAGATGTTGTCCATGTCCAGGCAGACCGAACATGAATTCTCACCCTCACCGGTCAGCCAGTGTCAAAATATGGTGTCAAACCACCCAGTACGGTATAGGGTAGCCCGTTAGCTAGGTAGCTAGCCTATCAGAGGGACTTCTTGTGAGGAGCCAGAGACATTGTAGAAGAAACAGGCCACAAGTCTGTAACCGCAAATATGGCAGTTGTAAGAAAAGAGCCAATCGTCTGCTTTGTAACTGCTGCACCTTAGTTACCCTGACACACAAAAGACTTTGCAAAAATGTAATAAAACAGTCTATATCGGTTTAGGCCTATATCAGATTTGACTGGTGATTGTACACATGCAGATTTTATGTCCCTGTGACTATTTAAAGTGCAGTTATGGCTCTCTCCCAATTCATTTAGATAGGGTCCTCCTAATAACTGCCCAAAGGTGTGGCCAAGATGGCTGCCGAGCGGCCCGACATGCCTATAAGGACTTTTCCACCTAGGGCTCAACGTTGCTTACCACCAGCTCTTCCTAGGGTTTAAGGAAACAGAACTCAGAAACGAAGACAACTGGTATTTAACACCTGAGGGGATGATTACAGACAGGTGAGGCAAACACACAAGGAGCAGGGAAGACAGCGAGGACATCTACAGGTTGGGAGGGGAAATGCAGGAACAGAAGACACAAGGACATCATAGTCTCGCAGAGTCAGCCTTTACTTACGTAAAGTCTAGGACACAGCGCTGGCTAACTGCATCAAGATCCGCCTACTTCATTGAAGAGGTATTTTGATTGACACACACAGCGACCAACTATGTAACTCAATGACAAAGTCGTAGGGTAAACTAATATAAAGGAATTTGTTGAGAAACGTACCAGCACAACTCTGTCTGTTTTCAGGTGTTGTTTCTGTTAGATAAGTAGGCTAATGTTACTGCTTAAAATACATTTAACAACTGAATTTTATCAATTAAGTACTGCACCAGAATTACAGATACAGACTTCGGGAGTGACAATGCAAACATCCAATAAAAATCGTCTTCCTCCCTTCCAGAAAGTCAGTTGACCTTACGAAGGTATATGTATCAAACGTTCAGCACAGTTGCCTAGGTGACGTAGTGCTATTTTTATTAGATAGGACAGTGGAGAGAGAGAGGAAGCAAGTGAGAGAGAGATGTCGAGAAGAATTAGGAAACCAGGTCTGCCAACGCATAAGGCCCGCCCATATGGGCACAGGTCCACACAAGAAGTGTGGGGGAAATAAAAACTGAACATTTAAACTAGATGAAAGTGTTGATAGAAAGAATAATACAAACTATTATTAATGTAATTACATGTAATATACAATTCAATTTAACACCAAAACAATTTGTTTAGACATTTACTGTACTCCACATTTTCTCCTATTGAACATTGTTACTGTCTATAATAAACTAATGTTTTTACATATATATATATATATATATATATATTGTTAATCAGTCTGTTACCTTTTTTAAATTGAAATGTGCAAAATAAATACAATGTTTGTTATAATCATATGCTATCGACCGGTAGTAAATATACTGGTGGTGAAGTTGACAAGTGGTCCAGTGAAATTATAAGGTCATGCTGAAAACCACACCAGTACAGCTAATGTGTCCACTTAACTATGTTTTCAGTAAAGCGCATTCACAATTATCATGGAACTTGTAAAATAATCTCTCACTGATAAATATGTACAGTAGACTTCACTACTTATTTATTTAATTTACTATTGCATTTTCTCAAATATATGGATGTCATAACACAAGATTACTAGATTATAGATAGATTATAGTTAGATT
Source organism: Typhlichthys eigenmanni (assembly GCA_027564635.1). Taxonomy (NCBI): domain Eukaryota; kingdom Metazoa; phylum Chordata; class Actinopteri; order Percopsiformes; family Amblyopsidae; genus Typhlichthys; species Typhlichthys eigenmanni. The sequence goes on from JAODUK010020848.1 coordinate 24,451, forward strand.
ATAGATATTAAGTATATTCAACATTTACAGTGGTTCGACAACACTCAATGTCCCTATAGTTTATTAATGTCAAAAACAATAACTTTACAGTCATAAATACCTTTTTATTTCATATCATCAAACATGTAAAAGACTCAAACAAATTTGACCCACCTCGTTTTTAGTGGTTGCGATTGAGAGATATATGGACTCTTCTTAAAGGTCTTAAAGGTGATCTAAACGATACTGATTAACATTAAAATATCAGCAAACAACAATTTTCTCTGTAAATACTGAATAGAGTAATATAGAGTAATGGTGTCCTGAGCAGAGAATGACATCACACTCCATCTGTGTGTGTTGTAACCCAAGAGTCTCTATTCTTTGTTTACATAGCCGGGCCGGCCGCACGTGCATGTTGGTGCGTACTTTACGTGTGTGTGTATATAATACTAATAATAGTCATTTAAACTTATATTTACATAGTGCTTTTCTAAGTACTCAAAGTCGCTTGACGAGACCAAACAAAAAAGCAACACTTATTTTGCCTGAAATGTTGACACATACTGTGCAGCAAAAAGTATCCACCCTATTCCTGACCGGAGATGTTTCCCATGATTCATAGCGCATTAATAACAGTTCCTGTTAGTCGTTTGCGGTTAGCAAAACATTACAATGCATTCTCTTTTTATTCACGTCAACCATCACCATACTCCACTAATTGCCGTATTCGTGTTTAGCCAACAAGCCATTGTCATTGTCATGGTTATGTGGCCATTCAAATGCAGAATCAATGTGTTTGCATCTGTGTGTGAGCGGAGGAGCGGACATTTATGCCAGTGTGTGCGTGCCTTTGTTTGTTTACGCAAGTGCACACGTTTGCATAATGAGTGTTTTGTGTTTGTGATGCCCTTCTGGCCCAGGTGATCCTGTGGTGTGGTCGGCCTCTCTCTCTCTCTCTCACCATCTCTCTCTCTCTCTCTCTCTCTTTCTCCCTCTCTCTCTCCCCACCTTCCCACCCCCCCCTCTCTCTCTCTCTCTCTCTCTCTCTCCCTCTCACCATCTCTCTCACTCTCTCTTTCTCTCTCTCTCTTTCTCCCTCTCTCTCTCCCCACCTTCCCACCCCCCCCCTCTCTCTGTCTCTCTCTCCCTCTCACCATCTCTCTCTCTTTCTTTCTCTC
>JAODUK010020858.1:0-22500 GCA_027564635.1 Typhlichthys eigenmanni
TTGTTTTTAATGACGTAGTGTGAAGCACTTTGTGTTACATGAATTTGTATGAAAAGTGCTATATAAATAAAGATTGACTGATTGATTGATTGACGTTCCATACCGATGCTACGAGGCGTGCGTTGTCTTTACGAGACAGACTGTATCGGTACAGTGTGTCAGAGCATGTGTCACATGACCAATGCCACGTGACCAATGACGTTCAATGCATCGAAGTGAGCGAAACAGGTCATCTCCTAACTAAGCTTTAGCGGTTTGCGATCCCTTCAATCAAGCTCTCACCACAATGGTTATAAGGAGAAAGCAACACATTTCACACTCTTCTCTCCTAATAAGGTCAGTTGTACTAGACTGTGTGGTGCATGCCATAGCTCCCTGCCCATGGTACACTGAGTGCTGTGCGAGAGAGAATCCAAATCTCAATCCCTCCCAATAATAAAGAAAAGGCTTAATGCCAAAGCACAATAGCCTAGAAAGTGTTTTGAACACTTTCTAGGTTTTTTTGTTTTTTGTTTTGAAGTTAGAACAACTAACTCCTTACCCTGCTACACAAGCACATCCTATCCTAGACCTACTCCATATTATATAAAAGCTACCCCCCACCCCCCCCCCATACTTCTCCCCTATTCCCTAAACAATAATGATGGTGCATTTTTCAAACTTAATGATGGCATGCAACCTGATGGCAAGATGAATGCTCAAGAATGCAAATCAAATACTTATTAAAAATAAGTAGGCTACACACTACCACTCTGTGACAGTAGTCATGCAATGTTTTGGTCTGTTCTGGTGTAACAGCTTTTAGTAGTCTTATATGAGGGACATATTTTATATTAGCCTATATAATAGTGGCATACCATAATAATATCACCTTATAGACCTGTCACATGGTTAGGCCTATACTGAAAGTTTAATTGGAAACACAAATAGGCCTATGTTATAATAGTTTTATAATAGAAATGTTTTAATTTCAGTGGAATAAAACCATTATTAGTTATAATAATGTTCTTTGGCCTTTTTGGCCATTTAATTGAAGGTGAACTCATTGAGCCACACAGATTTCTGGGCCGCCATCTCTGAGGACCACTAGATGTCACTGTTCAGCAGGTTGACACAGCTTCGGTGCATTTAGTTTCTTTTCCCATTACAATAAGGGAGAAGAAGCTTTGAATGCTTCGCAAGGCGTCGGTTACCCATCAATATCTAAAACATCAAAGCATGTGTCAAATTCAGACTAAAAGTGTTTAAATGAACCCTTTTCATGCAGAGGTCATAGTGATAGAAGTAACCTCAGCGTAGCTCACACAGTAACATATGACCTGTGCTGTTTTGTTATACCAGTGTATGCCACGCCCTGATTGACCTGATTGTGTTCACCGGTCTTGTGCTTCTCTCAACCCCCACCAGGTGTCTCCCCTTTCCTTTCATAGTTCCCTATATAATTAAAGGCAAAGTCAGCTATTGCAGGCTAAATGTAAGCTATTACACTTTTTGTCAAATTCAGGAAATATCTCCTCGCTTTTTACCGTTCTCTGTGCGTGTTGACAAAATAATCTGATACTTCTACACAGCCCTGGCTGTAATAGTAACATAAACAAAGTGGCAGACACATTTGAGCTCGATGTTAGCCAGGTCGACTTGCCCATTTCAGAGTCCTAGAGGTTTTTCCCAGCCAATCAAGGCAGGGTCAGTCATTCTCGAGAACGCTTACTAGCTTCGAGCTCAGAACGGTAAGCTAGCGAAATGCGAGGAGGTATTTGTTTGTTGTTGATATTTGTTTGACAAAAAGTGTAGTAGCTTACATTTAGCTTGCAATAGCTGACCATACCTTTAAGTGGCACGATACTGTACCAGCATGTACAAAACAGCCTGTATTTTCCCTGTTATGACACCTTGGTGAGAAGGCTCCATAAAAACTCATCCGAGGGAAGATAAAGTACCTACAACTTGGGCGTAGTCACTCACCTGCTGCACCCTTGGATCCTTTCTCTCCAGAGGTCCCTGGCACACCATGTATCCCAGGTTCACCTGAAGAAAAGAGCATTACCAACACCAATAAGTCTTTATGAAGTAACATAGAAACAAGTAAAAATTAGGCAGCCGGCCACAGGCATGAGCCAACACCATAGGCCAATGCATAGGTTAACCCGCAGGGTTCCTCCGTGAAACTCCACAGAAGATGTCCCGCTACACACGGTCTGACAAAAAATATGTAGAGGACGTTACATAAATGTGTATAGATGTGTATAGATGTGTATAGATACATGTGTACTATATAGTAAATGGTAAATGGACTGCATTTATTTTTCCGGCCAATCAAAGCTCTGTACAATAGCACCGCACAGCGCACAATATTTATATAGTTAGAAGTGGCAGCTCAAGCAATTCAGCATGTCATACTAACCGGGAGGGCCACGCTGTCCTTGTTCACCATGGTCACCTAAAACAATGAAAGGAGGATTTAACGGGCTCTGACATTATCGTATGTCATGAGATATAAGTTTTTAGCATGATGTAACCACAACACACCTTTGATTCCTTGGGCTCCAGGAACCCCTCTGTCACCTGCAGAGATGAATGAACAATGTTCCAGTGAAATACATTAGTAGGCCAAAGTAGGATGTTTGATTACAGTATTGTAACCATGTAAATGTACCTTTAGTACCAGGTAGTCCTGCCTCGCCTCGGATACCCTGCAGACCTGGTTGACGTGCATTAAGAGCTTATATTAAAAAAAACTTCATACAATTGATTCATTCATAAAATAAATATATGGTTGGTGTGCATTACGAGTTTACATTCAAAACACTTCATATAAATAAATAAGTAAATAAATAAATAAATAAATAAAATGCACTCAAAGAGAGGTTTAATTAGCATGAATGATGCAAAAAAAGAGAGTATGTGACCAAACTGAGCTAAACTCATGAGCATGCACGCCAAATAACTCTAGTTTGAACAGGTCTGTTTCAATGTAATTGACAATGGTGAGTGCTTACAGTGTTCTGAATGCATCATATGTTTAGTTTAGTTACAACCTAGTATCCCAGTATTGGATTTACATACATTAATGAGGCAGTTGTTATTTATATTAGACCAAAGTGGCCATTTTGTTTGAGACCTGTTTTTCTTTTACAATGTGCATAATTATTTTATCAGTTAATTCAGTTAAAATCCTCGACCGTCTCTCTCTCTCTCTCTCTCTCTCTCTATCTCTCTCACACACACACACACACACACGCACACACACACACATACACTGTCAATCATAGCTCACATGTGCTTCGTGCATGGTCAATGTAATTATTATAATAGTTCTTAAAATGTTTGTGTGTGCGTGTGTGCGTGTCATCACTCTAAAATGAATATTGAAGAAAACTGACCAATTAGCCCAGAGAGTCCAGGAGCTCCAGATTGCCCTAGGAAGCAGAGCAGCAGTTAGCACGTTAGATGTCTGTGCACTTCTGAGTGAGTGAACACTCACAAAGCCCAATAACCAATAGCCAGTGGCTCCGCTGTAATGAGTCATGATAAGGAGAGCAACAAAGCACCCTACAATGGCTGAGGGCCCATTGTTCTTCGAGTCAATGCTTCCCGCCATTATTAACTCACCTTTGGGTCCGGGTGGGCCAACAGGTCCAACAGACCCAGGCTCCCCTGTAGAACATGTATAATAATAATAATAATAATGATATTTGCATTGCGTTTCATTGTATATCATGTAATAATACCAAGTTTCACTAAATTGTAATGAACCAGAAAAGTTGTATTACTGTAGCATACCTCGATCACCTTTGGCACCAAACCCTGTGGGTCCTGGATTACCTCTAGGGCCAGAGGGGCCCTCGCGACCCCTGATTCCTGCTGGACCCTCCAAACCATGTTCACCTGATCAAATATACAAATTATTGATATTGACATCAACCGAAGGGGCTAAAAGTGTGTCTAGTAACTAATAATGGTTTATTTACCTGCACTTCCCTTCTGTCCCTTAGGGCCCTCAAGGCCTGTGTGGCCCATGGCACCAGGAGGACCTAAGGTCATAGGTCACTGTTAAGGAAGTCTGATGGTATCACAGCACTATATCTGGTCAAAATTACTTAATGATTTAAATTACTTAATATCAAAGTTACCTTGGACTCCTGGAAACCCAGTCTCACCTGAAGTAAAAATGGAACATATACTTAATTATGGTAAATAGAAGGTAGCAAGCATGTTAACACACGTATGAAGAGGGTGTTTGTATGTTTGTATGTTCTTTACCTTTTTCTCCTGTATTGCCTGTGAATTAAACAATACATAATGCAGTTTAATTCATTTAGAAATATGTATATAAGTGGGAAGAATGGAATGTTAAAACCTGTACGGCGCGCTACCTTTCGGTCCGGGCTCGCCTCGCTCTCCTTTCGCCGAGGCTGCGATAAAAGCTGCAGAATAGACAAACAAATGTGATGCGCCGTATAGCCAGTATGGCTTCCACAAACATGTACACTGTATATAGTATTACACATTATATTCCATGTGCTCTGGATGTACCTCTGAATGACTGAGACTGCATCTCATAGCTCAGAATCTGCTGGACGGTCCTCTGCACAGCGTTTGCATCATACCCTGCTCCCATGCCAAGGTCCACGCTGCCTCCCCCGCCACCACTGACACCAGTGCCAGTACCTCCAGCAACCCCCATTCTGGCACCAGTGCCCACCGAGGTGCCTCCAGCGGTGCCCCCTCCGATGCCAATCCTCACACCGGATCCGGTGCCTCCGCCAGTGCCCAGCAGCAAGGTGTTGTCACCGGTGTCACCTCCCGCACCACCACCGACACCAGTGCCAGCTCCAACTCCAAGTCTGGTACCAGTGGAACCTCCAGCACCACCACTGGCACCGGTGCCAACTCCAACGCCGCCAACGGCACCGGTGGCACCGCCAGTGCCTCCCCCAACACCACCGGCACCAGCGCCTCCGCCAACGCCGATTGCGCCGCCAGAAGCGGTGCCCCCTAGGTGCAGCGTGTCGTCACTGCGAGGGTTGCCCCCACTGTCCATGTAGTTGGTGCCTGAATTGATATGGATGGTATTGCCCGACAGTCGACTAGTGTGGGCGGCAGCGGCCGACGACTCTGCTTCCAGGGACGCCACGCGATTCTTCAGCTTCCTCACGTCCTCGGCTGGGGAGGGACATTGACGCAGGTGGCGGTTAATACTTACTGGATAGTTACTGGATGTGTGTTGCGTTGTGCTGATGTGTGCACCGCTACAGAGTAAATATGTAGCCTCTGGAAGCTAACGCTGTTTACTGCTACATGCAAAGAATCTCAAGTATTTTTGATATAACTGCAAACTCCAACCAAAATACGATGATTATAACTATCTCACTTGTTTACAACAAGTGAGATAGTTCTGCAGATCTGCAATTCACAAGCCTACTCCCATAATACTCTGCCAAAATGTCATAATCTTCATCCAAAAAGAGGTCACGTTACCACGGAAATACCATGAAAATGTTCCTGCATGCAATTGTGAAATGTGTTTTTCCACAGGCTTACCACACCATGCCAGAGAAGAGTGCCAAAATAAATCTAACGAAATAATAAAAAAATAAATAAAACGCTCAGAAATGTTTCACAATGCCGTCAAACTGTTGTTAGGCAACGCAGCTGGATAAGAGTGGTTATGCACTCCAGCAGAAGACATTAGTGCCAGACATCTGTCCTCAATTTATCAACTTGGCACATCACTCCTCCAGACTTACCCAGCGCTATGAGCCCGAACAGCAGGCCCAACAAGAGGAGGAGAAGGAGGAGGAGACCCAACAGCCACTTCCACCAGGAGCAGCACGAGTCCCAGCAACAACACCCTCCGCCTCCAAAGAAACCTCCGCCTTTTTTGATGTCTAAAGCATGTTATACAACCATGAGTACGCCTCCTCCACTCTCACGAACACAATGGCCTCGCAATGTGCACACTAACAAATACCTGCATATGTAGCCTTGTCTTTCATTGTTACTCCAGATGATCCATCTATTAATAGAATTTTACAGTTAGCACTTAGCAATAACATTAGTGTGGCTTTACTGATGAAAAATAGTTAACTTGTAAATAAGCAAGTGGGAAAGTAAATGGTTTAGGTGGGTAGTATATAGAAACATTCCTTACAGTAAGAATGTCCTGTTTCTGATTTCAATGGGGCTGATTCACTATAGCTGGATACCAACTTCTCTTTAATCATGGAGTCTCCTGACAGTGACCCTGTAAAATAAACATAACGCATTTAACATTTTTATTAAATACAAATAAAAATAAAAACTTCAATTCAATTAAATTCCATTAAACCACAATAATATTTGACACACAGTGTCCATGCACTATTTGTTGTATTATACAAAATACCGGTACATTATCGTGGAAAACTGGAATTCACTGTGAGAAAACATTGTTCAATTTTATCCACAAGGGGGCAGTGACAAGCTGACTAACCCCCTCCTATATGCGCGCTGCTTGTAAATAGTTTTCCGCTGTCTTTAGCCAGAATGAGCGCTTCTGTGTCCTTCTTGCCTGGAACATTCTCCTTTTCCAACAGTAGATACTTGTAGTCTTTCTTGTAGGCATCATCGGTTTGAGATCTAGTAGCTGACATATAAAATAAAATCAATAAAAATGTTCTATTCAATGTAATGTTGTTATATTTAATCTGATTATAAAAGTATATAATAAACATATTATATGATGTTGACATTACAATATGCAAAATAAAAAATATTTGAAAAATGTTGGACACAAAATAATAAAGTAAAAATACATCTGACAAATAAATATCCTAAGAATAAGAATAAAACATGTATATTAAATGTAGCTATAGCATTGCGTTTTTAAGTTATGATGTTTAATGTTATTCGTAATGTTAATGGTAACACGCAAGAGCATTTTTTCAGCGTTTGATGAATGTGTTCTCACTTGTAGAGACTCCAGTGCTGACAACACCACCACTATTTGAGGCGTTCTTCTGTACCCCGTACCCTGTAAACAGCAACAAATGCGTTGTACAGCATATCTTTATACAAATGGCAGACTACTTACATCAGAAAACCAGAATAGAGTTAAATAAGTATTGTATCTACTGTCTTCATACCTCCTCCGTTAGCTTGTACGTTAGCTCCACTGGTAGTGAGCACACCACCAGATATGGGTGCCAGATTATTTTGAAACCCATAAACTGCAAAGAGATGCCGATAAAACGATTATTTACAAATAAACAATAATGATTTAGTACAAAATCAAACATAACTGAAAAAGTAGAAAACAGTATTAGAAATAAATAAAATAGAAAATATATAAACAAATAAATAATAACATGCAAGCTAGTTCAATAAAAACCATGTAAGCCATATTTTAGTCCAACAAATACATCACATTTTAAAGACCACATTTACATAGCCAATAGGTTCTATTGTCTTGCCATTGATAGTTAATGTGTTGTTTTTTTTAAGAAACATTTGTAAAGGTGTATATTGGAGAGCTAAGTGACGTCGTATATATTTCACATCAGGTCTTTTAAACACAAAATAATAATATGATGAATTAATTACCATTTAAATAATCCAACTTCATAAATGATCCCATATGTAACAACACCTTTCTGTTGCAAGAGATAACTATTATCTCTACAAGAGACAGGGTGGTTCTCATATCGTTCTATGGTGGTGATGGACGAGTCACATTTAGGCATGACTCAGCAAGTCTGGTACCTGACAGGGAGGAAGGGGATGTAGAGCTAAGCATGGCGGGGGACGATGACATGTTGTTGGCGTTGATCTGGTAACCGTAGGTGTTGCTGTTGCCGGCGGCAACCGTGGTGGAGTGGGTGGAAGGCAGGGTGGAGGTCGACCAGGAGAACAAAGGCAGAGCCGAGTCCACCACAGTAGACACATACTGGCCGGATCGCACGCCACCGTCATATACGTCTGATTTCACACTGGTATCGTACTGGCCTGTTCTCATACCAGTATCATACTGGCCTGCTTTCAAACTGGCGTCAAACTGGCTTGATTTCACACTGGTATCGTATTGGCCTGTTCTCATACCAGTATCATACATGCCTGCTTTCAAACTGGTGTCAAACTGGTCTGATTTTGTAGTAACATCATACAGGCCTGACTTCACACTGGTGTCGTACAAGTCTGATTTGACAGTCGAGTCATAGAGATCTGATTTGACAGTGGAGTCATAGAGATCTGATTTGACAGTGGTATCATATAGGCCTGATGGCAAAATTACACCATATTTTCCAGATTTCAAACTGGAATCATAATGGCCTGATTTCAAACTGGAATCATAATGGCCTGATTTAACACTGGAATCATATTGCCCTGATTTCAAGCTCACATTGTACTGCCCTGATTTCACACTGGAATCATAATGTCCTGACTTCAGACTGGAATCGTACAGGCCAGATCTGGCAGTGTTACTGTACTGAGTTGAAACTGCATAGAGGAGAAGGGAAGATATATAAAAAAGACTATTTAGAGGCTATAAACATTCATAATTGAAGACATCAGTCAGTCAAATGAGAATGCAAGCGTGTGCATGAGGTCCGTGTTGCTGGTTGGGTCACCTGACTGAGAGCTCCCGGTGATGACCCTGGTCTCCACAGCAGTCTTCCTGGGCACGGGCAGCGTGACGGAGCGGGTGGGGCTCACGCTGTTGGAGCGGCCCGCATTCAGCAGCCTCTTGACATCGTCCAGTTCTGTCCCTGCAGCGCACACCCATGTTTTACAACCAAGGAAGTCTACAGAATGTCTGGGGAGTAACAAGTTAAAGCTGCATAGAAAAATGGCGACCCCATCTGGTCATAAGGCAGAACTGTTTTTTTTATTATTTTTTTATAACCTGGTGTATTGAATTTGACCAGATGCGTGTTCTTGTGAACCCTGTTCTAATGAATTTCAGCAGATTAATGTGATCCTGTTAGTTTGGATTGAAATTAAAATTGCAATATATGAAGTGTATGATATATTTAAAAGTTATTACATACAGCTTTAAATGTGCTATATCCCTTGAAAACTACAAAAAACACTACAATACTATAGGAACATTTAATTAATCTTGCCATCTAGCGCTGTGGAGATACAATAGCAGAACCATGTTCACTAAGGCTGATTTATGGTTCTGCATAGAAGCTACATCATAGGTACATTGTGCAGCCACATCCCTTTATGTAGCTAAAAATAGTTTAATCAAGAAGTGTGCCTTCTATCCATTTCAGGGTTTAGAAATGTAGGATATATATTTGTATGTATGTATATATATATATATTTATTTATTTATTTATGTATATTATAATATTTATGTATAAATATTCTTTTCTTTTTTTTTGCCTTGAGATATACTAGAAAACGGATAAAATTTTGTACAGCGCCAGATGTTGAAGTCCAAATCCAATTTACAGTAACAGTAATAATCCTTTAAGGCTGTATTTGTGTATTTGTGTGTCTACTGTATCTACATGTCGATCACATTGCTGTCATTGATATGGTTTGGCTGGAATGACAGTGGATGAACGATGGGCACATGCAGTTGTAAAAGATGAAGCATAAGTCATGGTATGTCAAATATATATGTTCCCGAGACAGCTGCATCCCTTAAAAGGTGTGTCTTTTGGGTCACTCTTCACATAGAAATGCTTTGATGTTTCATGAAATACTACACAACCACAGAGTCTTCTATATCCGTGGGTTTAATTGGCTTACATCTGCACGACGTGGGAGAGGCGCTTTGTAATCTGGCTCTGATCTCACTCTCTGGAAAAAAGAAAAAAGAAAGCACACAATGGACAATCCACATTCAATAAACTCAAAAACAAAAACACAAAATCTCAGTGAGGGGAGGAGTCGAGGAGAGAGAGAGAGTGAAACGTATTTGGCAGGCAGGAGTACCTCTGCTTTGGCTTCTTCCTCTGGTGGCACTGGAGCCTGCAAACCACACACACACACACACACACACACACACAAACACACGCACACACGCACACGCGAACGTACACGCACACACACGCACACACGCACATACACATGCACGCAGACTCAGGATAAAGCTCTAGTTGTGCGGCAGAATAACACATAATCACATGCTGCCCTTTTTTTTTTTTTTTTTACTTACAATAGTTTCCATAGTCCTTCCTTGAAAATTCAGGAGAGGAGTTGCCACTGGAACTTCCTACAAGACAACACAATAGATCAGGCTGGGTGTGAACCAGGCCCGAGTGTCCTATCAAGGTTCCCTTTGAATTTATTTTAAGTCGCCTTTCCAGCCAAATCATACCCAGATGCCAGCCAAGTGCCGTTTGGGCTATGTTATGCTTGGCCGGGATCAAACTCACCATCGTAACCTGCCGAGTGGCTGGACATGTTCTTCCTGTCTCGGACCACTGGCGACAGGCCTCCTGTTGATGCAGTCCTTTTGGTACCGGCCGAGGAGCTGGAGTTGACCTTTGACACCGAGGTAACTGCGTAGCTCCGACTGCCCCCTCCTCCGCTGCCATAGCCATCTGCCTCTCCTCCTCCTGAGGAGTCTCCTCCTAGGTAAACCCCAGAGGAGCTCAAGCTACTGGCATTCACACCTACGGATGCTTGGCGGAACAAATACATTAGTACAAGTTAGCGTTTGCTTGTATGCTTCGTTACTGTACCTCGATAAGTATGCTGAACAATAAGTTATGTAGAAATGTGCTTTTGAGAAGCATTGGAGATTGACATTTCTGTTTCCAGCTATTGAGCGTCATTTCCATGTCAACTTCAAATGAATATATTGAAGTAAGCTAATAATAGTTCATATTAGAGTGTGTTGTTATAACATAATGTTTAGCATTTTGATATTTGTTCAGATTTTTAAAAAAAATGTCATATTGACAAATATTCTAATTTTTTATTTTAGTTATTTTATTTCCTTTGAAATAACACATTTAAGATAAACATATTACATAATCAATGTGAGCTGAACAACAATTATGTTGTCAGTGCGTGGGCTTTAATTCCACTAATTCCAAGCTCAAGTTTTTAAGAGTTTCTCTCACTTGAAGTGAAATAAGTTCCACTGCTGTTCTGGGTTAAAACATTCTTTTCCAAGGCCAGCCCTCCAGTACCGCTGGACATATTCCGGTGATTTGATCCGCTGGTTCCCTCTAGCAACGAGCAGACACAAAGCAAAACAAGAAAAAGCTGTTAGTCATAGGGGTGTCCCTTCAGAAATACTTATGGTATTTAAAGATGGGTATTATACTGTACAAGTTTATTATAGTTTTGGAACGGATGTTACTATCTGGATGTCATTTTACTATGTATTTTCTATGAGAAACAATGCCATCAGAAAAACAAACAAGTCGAAAATTGTTACACTTTTTATCATAAATGAGAGAGGTAGAGCATATGTTAACTGAAATGATTCCAAGCAATTATTATTGAAATAAATGGCACTGATCTGTTTCTTAGACAAATCGGGTAACCATACAAAGAAAAGCAAAATACTTCCCCAAACATTATAGAGGGGAAAACACAGAGGAAGTTAAGAATGACACTCACTCGGGGGTAGAGATGTCAGCCTCGTAGTTGTTATTGTTTGGGTCAAAACTATAAAGAAAGAAAAAGTATTATAAAAAGCAAAATACATAAGATACTGCTATTATGTATATAATACACAATCATAACATAACCTGTCACATAAAATACATTGTGTCTTTTAAAGTAGATTTAGTTGATCCTGTTTACAAGTCATACAATAACACATTTAAAGGCAAAGACACCCATCAATCATCAAATAGAGATACGGTTATATTTTGAAAAACCTCTAGAATGCTGTGGCTTCACTGTTCATGGTTTTTCCAAAATATGTGTGCTATAGGTCATTCACATTAGTAAGGGAAATGACTGAAGTCAAGTGTCAGTTTCCAAAGTGATATATAACATCCTAAATATGTTATCTGCATGCTTGGCCTGCACATTTGTAATATATGTGCAAACAGACGTATGCTTTCAAAATCTCTTGCTTTGATTATTGTTTTCTAAATGCTCGCGTGCGCTTGTAAAGAAGGTCAATTTTAATTGTGCCCATATGATTGCTGTCTTCCTCTCCTCACCAAATATATGGTCCAATGCTAAATAACATGGCAAGAATTACACTATTATATAAGATGAAAAAAAATATATATGTTAAAGAGAGTGATTTTACCATGCTTGTTAAGACATAATACTTCTTAAAGGCTCCCACACTAAACAGCTTGCTCAGCAGCATGTATTAAATTGACTTTTGGCATCATACCTGTTAAATTAAATTTACTATCATCCAAATCTTTGGATTAGACACACACACACACACACGTACGCACGCACGTGCCGCACACACGCACACACAAGTGCACACATGTTGTTTGTGTATCACTGTCAAACATGCAATCAGGCGTTCCTGACCCCTCTATCCACCCATGTGTCATAGTAATTATACAAAGTTCAAAATCATATAATATCACCTCTATAACTTTCATAGTCATTATGGTTTATTTTAGGGACATTGAATTTTGGCTATGCGATAACTACAAATTAAGGAGTGAGAGTGAAGTTTTAGAAGAAAGTGTGAAGACCACACCCAAGGGAAAACTACATGTGAATCATTAAGACTTTAACATATAACCTATTCCCATCCCTGCACAAGCTCTTTCAATGCAAACAAAAGCCACATACTGTAGGCTATATGTTAATAAAAAGTAACACAAATGTCCCCTTTGATTAAAGATTGGTGTCGACTTTCACATTCAGAGATACATTCAAATGATTATGCATTTATATTAGTGCGGAGGTGAATCTTACCATCTTCCCCTGAATCCCCTGAGTATCTTAGTCCTGTAATGTCTTCCATCCCATGTTATCTGGTGAGGTGAGGCAAAGTAAATAAATATATAAGGTAGAATGCTCTCCATCAAGTCATTAACTTGTTAAATACTCACAATTGTAATGGTGCTCAAAGACTATTTTCAATGAACATGCATCACATTAATGATTAGATTTCTAGTTATGCTTATGCAGCCAGCAAAAGAACATAGCCAATAACATTTTGTAGGCCTACTACCTGTCTTGAAGGTAAAAAATTGATAATCTGCTCATATAACATAATGGATGAACATAATGCATGAATCACAGCTGTAGTAATCACATACCACAATAGGGATTGACCCCAAAGCATTTCAAATTTGCACAGCACAATCAAAGAGAAAGAGTGGTCAAGTATATTTTTTTCAAAATGTCAATAGACTCGTCCACTGTCTCTTTGAAGGCAAAGATAACAAAAGGACAAAAGAGGCTATGGTTGCTGTACAGTTCTGAGAGCACAAAAGACCGTCTTTTTGACCACACCCACGCAGTTAAAGATCTTTAAATCATTACCATGTGCTCATATAACGGATACTAATTCTACATAAAAAAAGTAAAATAGCCTACACGGCTGAGGTTTTCTTTTCTTTTTGCATTCATACGTTCTATGAGATGTGTTGTCGAGATGTGTTGAAGTTTTGTCAAGACTTATACAAGTGAATAGCAACTAAAAATATGGATAATAAAATGAATTTTCCTAACATATAGTCTAGTCTACTTATCCATATAAAAGCGTGCGCGCCTAATATGCGCGCAAACACATCACAAATGAATCTGCGGAAACATAACTAGAGATGTTAAACCCCTGGGGTATAACACACACGTCTGGTGGTATTGGTATCTCTCTCACACAAAAATCGACTGAGTTGAAACGTTTTTCATCGAATCTTTCAAGTCTAGGTCTACAAAAGCAACATCCAGAAGTACTATTTAGTTCGTTAGCAAATTGTTCCACCATCAACAGTGAGTGGTTAAACAAATACCTTTGGCGAAGTCGAAGAAAAAATAGTTTTTCTGCCGTGGCGATTATGTTACAATCCTGATGGAGATGAGCTGATATCGTCAGTAAGTGATGATGTTTATATGAAGTCTGCACGGTAGGCAGTGGGATGTGCTTTCCCCGACGTCTTTTTCCTTTTTGTTAAACTTTCTCAGGCGAGTCATAACACAGATGTTGGCGTTTGTCCCAACCGCGCCCATGCGGGGCTTGGCAGGTAGGTATAGTCTGCACGAAACACTGAAAAACAGCACCTCAAGGACTTAATTAAGTTTTAAACAGTAGTGGTCCTAAAGAGAAGAGGACGACCTCCTCCAAAGAACAACCTACTGACAACGTTTTCTTAGCTGTATTTTAAGGAGCAATCTGTGGCAATTCTGCTCTCCTTGACCTCTCAACCACAATATAAATAAACACTGTGTAAAAGAATTAGCACGACCCCCCACTGCTAGTTTATTTCCAAACACACACGCACGCACACACACACACACACACACACACACACACAAGCATATACACGCACACAGCATTATGTTGAAGAATATCCATAGGTGTAGCTTCGTCAAACACATTGGAATGGTAACATCTGGTAAGCACATTGTGAGGATTAATTTGGTTTTGGATTTGGCAGATCATTCAGTGTATACAATATGAAAAACAAAAACAAATTGCACATGTAAATTATGGAAACAAACATTATATATCATATTCAAAACACAGTGTAGTTTTAAGCTTCTTAATGCCAAGTGTGTTCTTTTTATTTTCATTCTGCTGATTTTCCACTGCTAATGCACAAATGCATTGCACCACACAAAAGAAAGCAGGCTTATGTTAATGTTAGCATATAGGCCTTAGGTTGTTTTACGGTCATTTGCCATCATATTGTACGTATTCAAGTACGCATTCAACATACGTATTCAAGTAAAATGTGATGCTTTACTTCACTAGCCTACAAGTGCAAAGAACCCTCACCCACCACACCCTACATCCAGCCACCCTACATGACTCACACAAATGACTAGCCTCAAATGGAGGAAAACAGATTGTCTCCATAGGTACGGAGGAGGAACTCCATTCACACATGCAAAGGGAAAATAATGTCTTGTTAAAAAACATGTTCCAAAGAATTAATAACATAAAAGCTGGTTGATTTCTGATTCAATCTGAGAATTCTGTTTCAAAATAATTATGGCATATCTGATAGTGGTTTTAAGTACTCTACTTATTATATATTCTGTGTTCTACCCCTTTTCAGAATAGCTTGTGCCTTGTGCTTTGGTAAAAATAGTGTAACTTTTACAGCCCAGCACAAAGCAGCATTTATCAAAGCACTGAATCATGAAGATTTGCTCATATTGGCAGACTGGAAATAGACAGAAACTATAGCAGCAGATAAAACAACGAATGATTCACTTAGACAAAGAACATCATATCTTAATCATAATAACATGAGGTTTGTCTATTTTCACCAATTGATCTCAAACTAGAAAGTGTGAATCTTATGCTTCATTATGTTTTTGATGGATGTTAAATGCTTGTTTCCATTCACACCCTACATGTAACTTTAGGAACACAGCATTTGAACTATGTAATCAGTGTCTCATTGCTCAATTTTCAAGTAGGCATGAATGAAATGTAGCCGTAGGCCTAGTGATTATTTGCTAATGTATAGGTTAAAAGGTAAGGACATGTGTGCATGTCATTTTACAGTTTTTTTCAGTCAAACTATTTGGTAAGAGAATGTATAAACTGGTTCTGCTGTTATGAAATAATCAAAAATAAAATATTAATAAGAAAAATTGCTTAAGGTTAGTTGAGGAAAAGTATATTCATTTTCATGTTACATGGTAATTGGAATAGTTAAGGACTTGTAAAAACCTCAGATTTCTTCAGCAAGTTATTGTTGATGTTTGAAACCCAAATATGGGGTAGATGTAAAATAAATCATGTAAGCACAAGAGATCAGTGAGAGGAAGAGAGGGGTGTCAGCCATTCACTTCACCACTATCAGAGTTTCAAATCAAAACATCAATATCTTTGTAAACCAGATTTGACCACAGGAGGAATTCTGCACACAAATGCCTTTTTGTCATTTTCATAAATTTAAGAAGTTAATAAGCTATTGTTGAATGATTACTTCAGACAGTAGGACTCATCAGACCGCAAAACGTGTTGAATGACGCAGGTTTAGTCACACTTCCGTAGACTTAAACAGGGCATTTGATTAACAGCAAACACTTATTTATTTATCCATCTATCCACTGAAATACTTATTTATGTTTTTGAAAATAACTGAAAACATGTCTTTCGAACTGGAAAGTCAATTTTGTCCTTTACTTTAAAATCTAACCAAAAAAGCCATGCAGGTAAAACATGAACACAATGTTCCAAAACCCAACAAAGAAAAGCAATAGGCTATCACTGAGAGACCTGTGAGATTCATCTGTATAAAATGTTAAAATTCCTATTCCCTGGGGCTTGTAATATTAAACAGCAAAGTTCAAGTCTTGGCAGGAAGGATACCATTTCATCTCACACCTTTCACCTCAAGGGTAGCAGAATCACTGCTGTATAGCTTATCATAACATGAATTACTTTTAATCCTTTAAAGCAGTTCAACTTTGAGAACAAATGAATCATAACTTCACCTGGCAGGCCCACAACATTTCAATTATTAGTCAGTATGGCATGCCTATATATCTAAAAGAAAAGCGTTGACTGACTAGGATAAAAATCTGGACTATTGATGCTGTAAAAACTACTAATCCCATGGTCCTCTTCGGCAGGAGTGCTTCTCTGGTCCAAGCAGGGTCCAATGAATGCTCGTAGAGGTTTCCTTGAACGACAAAGACGGAAATGTAACACGACGCGATCACATGCCATTTAAAATATAAAACTATCAGAATAGTAGAGTTTGTGTAAAATTTTAACTATTTATTTACCAGACATAGATTAAAAAGTCAGCCAAACAAAACTGTTAAACGTTACGTTGTGCGTTACGAAGTCTTGTACCATACGGTACGGTACTGTAGTCTGCGTCTGCCTCTAAAGCAATAGGGCTGTTGTAAACTACATCCATGGTTGTAACTCAAGCTTATATGACAAGTTAATGTTACCTAGATGTTAACCAGTCAATAACCATTTACTGTTCAAGTTAGATTTACAAATGGAGACTCCCCCGAAGACAACATTAAAACCAGCCTGTTGCACACCGTTAGCGTCAAGACCAAGCCCATATGAATCCAAAGAGGAAAAGGTAAAATTGAGTCTGTTAAGGAATTTCTTAAATTGTCTTCATATATTGCTACTTGATCGTTGCACTGTCACCGTGTAGTTTATTTGAAAATTAGGTTGAAAGGAACCTTCTAATTTTATTCTTCTTGGTTAGATCATTTAGTTTCACGTGTTTGTGTTTGTTTACATAATGTTATTATTTCCTGACAACTTCGCAGCCTTATAACGGTCTGAGTGCATCACTGAAGGAGAGGCTGAAGAGATCCAGGCGCTCCTTCACCTCGCCTGTTTCTGTGGCCAAGCGCCTTTGTGTGGATGAAGAGGAGGATGGGCAACATGTCCAGGCAGATACCCAAGAGACTGTTGGTAATCCTCCAAGAGACAGTGGGAATGTTGACATGAACAACAGAGGAGCAAGGCCCGTGACTAAAGGAGTTCCTGGACCCGCTCCTGAACCAACACAGCCTCCCCCAGAAATGCTACAACTGAGAGACCAGCTCAGATGTGAAGTCAGAGAGAAGACGGAGACACTTCGCAGATTGAAGATGGTCAAAATGTACAGAAGCAAGGTATCACCTGCTTTCAACTATGCTTAGCTTGTTCATAACTATCACCGTTCTGTTAATTGACTAAAGGTGATTACTCTTCCCTTATTTCCTTCCCTAGAACGACTTCACACAGCTTCAACACTTAATCGACAAGTGGCGGTGTTGTACCCAAGCTGCACTCTATGAGCTTCAGACAGATCTCCCCATAGATGGACAAAAGGCCAGCATATCCCAGCTAATTGATCTCTTCGGTCTAGATGACAGTATGCTTCACTTTGATCGCACAGAAGATGATTTCACTACTTAAGCCAAGGTACACTCCTTGATTGGATTGCAGTCTGCACCTCCCCATACAACCATCTCTGCTCACTGTTAAGCATACTTTGAGAAAACAACTGAACCAAATAAACAAACGACAGCTATTTTTCTAACATTGGGTTTCACTAGGAATTCTGGAAAAAAAATCAAGGAATGTACCTTTTAAATATTCTTAAACATTGTGTTGATAGTATAACATTAAATAACTATTTATTCAGCAGTTTATAAACTATTCATAAAAAATGTCTTGCTGTTACCAGTATTGCTGCCATTGTCAGTTTCACCTTTAAAATAAATAGTAATATTTTTGAATTGTCCAGTAATATACTGGTGAGAACAGTTGGGAATAAGCACTCTAGAACAACAACAGGTCTGTGTTGTGGTTGTTGAACTTCATGGAATATCTTTATCCTTAAGTGGCCAACTGCCTTGAGGCTAGCCAGATCCTCAGTCATGTGCTCTTATATGGTCTTTTGAATTGTGTAGCAGCATTGCTCTCTTCCCACCTCTGCTTAACACATTCAAGCAGTTTAGTCAACCAAACCTGGTCATAACAGAAGCTGAATTTTTCCACTGTACACTAAGCTATTACTAATGAGATCTGTGTCCTGACAAGTACGTTTTGACAGAACTTCATTAACATTCACAAATAAGGTACATAGAGTGTTGTCTTGTTACCCATATAGCACTTTCTGTACTATGTTAGGCTACTTGCTTTGTTTACTGTATGATTATATCAGATATCTAGGTTTTTGAAAAGAATGCATGAATTCAACATTGGTGGGGTAAAGAATAGGCTTTGCAATTCAGGACATGCAGTGATATTATATGACAAATATCCCCTTACATTCTTCTAGATGTTAGGGTGTTGATTCCAGTCATTGTGTGTGCAGCATTGTAGCATGTCTAGAATTGTGCCAGAACCACACTCAGGCTATTAAAACATTTGGCCCTGTTGAATCAGCACTGAGTCAGTATTGCTGTTTTAGTCAGGAGATGATTATTTTTTTCTTTTCCTTTTTTTCTTCGTGGTTGACATATTAACCTTTGGATGTTGGTATACTATAGACCAGGTTTAGTTAAGAGTTTAAGAGTCATATGCAGTGTTACAATTACTTGGGAATTACTAAAGAATTACTCAGCAATTACTCAGGAATTGTAATGGTTAAATAAATAAATATTGAAAAATATGTTACTATTTACTTATTACTCTTTCAAAAAGTTAGGTGATATAGCTGGGTGGTGATATAGTGTACATTTTGGGGTGACAGTGGCGCAGTGGGGTGACAGGTGATCCAAAAGTTGCTGGTTCGATCCTGGCTAACTCCTTACCAAATGTTGAGGTGTCCTTGAGAAAGACATCTAACCCTCACTGCTCCCGGTGGTTGGTCGCGCATGCCATGGCAGCAATCGCCATCGGTGTGTGAATGTGTGTGTGTGTGTGAATGGGTGAATGTGAGGCAATACTGTACAACGCTTTGAGTGGCCGGAAGGTTAGAAAAGCGCTATATAAATGTAGTCCATTTACCAGTTACCGTAATGTACACCACTACATACTGCATTGCAGCTTTTTTTCTAATTTCAGATATGCTACACTGAACTCGTTAATGTGTAGGATTCATGGACATCCTGGTTTCCTGGTTTATGGTGGTATATATCTGTATACAATGACTCACTAAATGCACTTTCACTCATAATAGTGATTTCTCACTTCTACTGGACTACCTGAACGTGACCGCTCCCAAATGTAATACTAGCATGTCAAAGGTATAATGCCAAATAACAGCCTAATAGTAGGGAATTCTTGCCTACACTTTTAAAGGCATAATGCCAAATAACAGCCTAATAGTAGGGAATTGTTGCCTACAATTTTAGTCTCTGATTATACAGATATAATACACAATGTCTTCAAATAAATAATTATTTGTCAAGAAGCTAGGAAGAAAATTGATAGCATTGCAGCATGCATATATACACACGTTTACTGTAGATAGTTTCCAACATTTGGACTTTGTCCTCTGCTACATTAGCTATTATATTTCACAAAACATGTCCTTTCTGAAACTTTCAGACTCTCACAGAAAATAACATTACCATTAGATTATGCTACTGGAAATAATGAAAGGCGATCTTGAAGGCAAACAAATGAACATGCCACACAGGTAAACTGATGTGAAGGATGTCTGTGGAGTGCAGATTGGAAGATTACCATGTATCACACATAACAAAATGTGGACCCAGCAGTAAATACCTTCAACATGACTGTGTAAGAAGGGGGTTACCTTAAATGCACTGTCTGAGAACTCTTTCTAATATCTTCCTTTCAATGCCGTAAACCAGACTGACAATCATGAGCTCTTCCTGTAAATATAATCAAATTATAACAAATATTTCAGCCAACATGTCAACATGGAGAATGGTAGTATTGACAGATCTGGCTTTTCTTATATTATTTGTAATATCTGTCATTGATCAGGAGAAAATGTTTTTAAACATAGATTTCATTATTATTTAGAGGTTTGGCTAGATTAAAACATTTAGAGATTTGTGAAACAGAAGGGCCAGTGAAAAAAACAACAAATTGAAATGGTAGCATATTTGGCAGCACGCCTTATTCTGCTCTGGGGTGAGGTCTATTTTACGGGGGTGGAACACGTTTCATTTGTTTCTGCTCTCTATTTTCCTTTTTTAAACATGCCACAAAAAAAAAATAGAAAATATAGAAAATATGTGAACGCATGTTGTCGATGTCAAAGAACATTAGGGAGGTACAGCTAACAGGCCTTATCACATTCTGTAACCTTACTTCCCATCATATTTTCCACTGGCTGGTTTGAACCTCATCTCCCTGTCCTGTTGGAGTGGGTTGTTTAGGGAAATATGTTTTAATGAGTTCCTTATAATCAGTGTGGAGGATTGACACTATGGCCATGACATTATCTTATTAGTTAACTACAATGAAATCTGTATCATTCTAGGCCACAGAGCTATATATAAATGTTACAAGAACAAAAATGTTTGGATCTGTTGCAAACATTTCAGCAGTTGTGACCGCTGAGTTTAATTTTTGGACTCATTTTATTCTAAAATGGTTGTGGAACATTCCAGAAAGCTTTTTTCCTTTTTAACTAAAATGTTGTCATAAAATGTAGCTTCCAGAAATAACAACATAACTTTAGACATATCATATAAATTCATTTTTTAGAGGTAATATCGATCTTTAAATTACAAAAAACATGTCCTAAAGCGTACCGTTACAGACAAAGTACACATCTGATTAAATCCATTCTCACTCATCAAGTCTGCTGAGTTACAGCACTTAGTGGTATCTATATAAATCACAGCCTTCAGTGTCCTATAAAACTGGATGGGTGTGGCACAGTTTCCCTTACATTGCTTAACCTTTGCAGTCTTTATGATACTCTCTAGCCAAAGTATATCAGTATTTACCTAATAGTATGTGCACATATAGATGTATACAGTGTGTATGTGTATATATATATATGTGTGTGTGTGTGTGCGTGTGTGTATATATATATACACACACACACACACATTACATTTTCAAATTGCCAAAAGTTTTAAGACGCCTGCCTTTACATGCACATGAAGGTTAATGACATCCCAGTCTTAATCCGTAGGGTTTATTATAGATTTGGCCAAGCCTTTGTAGCTATAACAGCTTCAACTCTTCTGGGAAGGCTGTCCACAAGGTTTAGGAGTATGTTCATGGGAATTTGTAATCATTCTTCTAGAAGCGCATTTGTGAGGTCAGGCACAGGTGTTGGACAAAACAGCCTAACTCGCAGTCTCTGCTCTTATTCATCCCAAAGGTGTTCTATCAGGTTGAGGTCAGGACTCTGTGCAGGCCAGTCAAGCTCCTCCACACCAAACTCGCTCATCCATGTCTTTATGGACCTTTATGGATCATGTTGGAACAGTAAGGGGCCATCCCCAAACTGTTTCCACAAAGTTGGTAGTCCAAAATGTCTTGGTATGCTGAAGCATTAACAGTTCCTTTCATTGGAACTAAGGGGCCAAGCCCAACCCCTGAAAAACAACCCCGCACCACCAAACTTTACACTTGGCACAATGCAGTCAAGCAAGAACCGTTCTCCTGGCAACCACCAAACCCAGTCTCGTCCATCGGATTGCAGATAGAGAAGCGTGATTTGTAACTCCAGAGAACACGTCTCCACTACTCTAATGTCCAGTGGCGGCATGCTTTACACCACTGCATCCAATGCTTTGAATTGCACACGATGATGTACAGTTTGGATGCATCTGCTCGGCCATAGAAACCCATTCCATTAAGCTCCTTACGGACTGTTCTTGAGCTAATCCGAAGGCCACGCAACGTTCGGAGGTCTGTAGCTATCGACTCTGCAGAAAGTTGGCGACTTCTGCGCACTGTGTGCCTCAGCACGCGCTGACCCCGCTCTGTGATTTGATGTGGCCTGAGTTTCTGTTGTTCCCAATGGCTTCCACTTT
>JAODUK010020898.1:0-25593 GCA_027564635.1 Typhlichthys eigenmanni
GCCTCTTCATCAGCACTACGTCACATAAGAGACTGTCTCTAGTCTCAGCCTCTTCATCAGCACTATGTCACATAAGACCATCTCTATTCTAATCTCTGTAAGCATGACAGCACTATAAGGAAGTGACGTAGTAGATGTTAATTGGCTGAATTGCCAAGACTTTAAACATAATTCCAACACTACTCTAATATATATATATAGTGCAGTGCTTTAATTACCATTTTCAGTGTTTCCATTTATCGTAAGAAATAACTGTTAAACAGATTTGTCGTTTACTTTCCCAATGCATTCCTCAGTATAAAATTTTACCAATCCAATTTGGCCACAGAGTTATGCAGTTGGTCGTCATGCATGTCAAAAGTAAGTGGTAAATGGACTGCTTTTATACAGCGCTTTTATCCAAAGCGCTTTACAGTATTTTGCCTCACATTCACACACATATTCATACACCGACGGCGATTGCTGCCATGCAAGGTGCGACCAACCACCGGGAGCAGTTAGGGGAGTTAGTCCATCTGGGGAGCCGTATATTGAAACGGCTCGTTAACGGCTGTACTTTCCAAAAAATACTTGGCAGTTGATTGGATGAATTATCTGGTCATTTTCGCTGTCGGCAGCATGGTCGGCACACCTAAACCGCGCCCGTATAACTATAAACACGATGCTGATTGGAAAACTGCGCCCGTGTAGCTATAAACACGATGCTGATTGGAAAACCACGCCCGTGTAGCTATAAACACGACGCTGATTGGAAAACCGCGCCCGTGTAGCTATAAAGACGATGCTGATTGGAAAACCGTGCCCGTGTAGCTATAAACACGACGCTGATTGGAAAACCGCACCCGTGTAGCTATAAACACGACGCTGATTGGAGAGTTCAGTTGCTACTCGGACACATTCAAAATGATTCCGAGGCTTTCCAGACTGATTCTCACGCAAAATTAAACTGAAGCTCGCAAGACCATCCTGATCTCGCGAGCTTCAGTTTAATTTAGCTAGCTTACAGGCAGGTCAACACAAAATATCCCCCCCCCCCCATGTCGTCTGTCATACACCTCAAGTAGGCGAGTCTTGATGCCCTCTGCCAGCGCTGTGTCCCAAACTAAGTAAAGGCTGACGCTGCAAGATTAGTCGGGCAGCAACTCAACGCCGCGCCAAATCTAACTGCCTGGTCTATCTCCCCACCCTCCCCCGGCCTAGCACGCTGTGTGTGACTAACCCAGCCAGGGTCAGATAACCCCTCGACAGCATCAAGCACAGACGTCTCTAGATGGGGTCGCTATGGCGCAAGACACAGAGCTTCAGCTACTGTAGAACTCGCTGTGAAGTGATCTTTCCCCAATAACGCAAAAACAGTGCCTCTGGTGGTCAAGCGATGTTGCTACCCAACGCATGCATCAATGTGCCATCCACTGAGGTTGCAGACGTAAGTTGGGCATATATTTGTTTGCAAAATAGCATCTAAACGACACAGTTTTCTTGTTGTCATCTCTTTGCCTCTCTGGTCAAAAGCCCAAATACAGGTGACCGCTGCAAATGGGCGTGGCTTAGAAGCGTCTGAGTGGCAGGGATAAGGGCCGAGCGGGGATGTCACACAGGGGGAGGATGGTGGAGGCAGCTGGAGATGAATAATGCAGGGTGAGGCGATCTCACGTCGCCATGACAACCTCGACAAACAATAGGGCCGGGTTTCCATTGCACCTGGCTGAGCGTGCTTCACCTGGGGTGGTGTGTGTGTGTGCGTGCTGCGGGTGCGTGCGTAGGTGCGTGCGCAGGACAGTAGGGGGGTTGCGTCTTGGGTATTACCTGACGCTGATGAGCAAATAACAGCAACGCTAATATGAGCCACCCTCGAGCTCCATCTCCTGTAGACGCTCTCCAAAGGTACGGTACATGGTCGAGGTACAGTCCCAGAGGAGCCAATATCACACATTTGGATAATTTTGAGTTATGAAAATGAAAACTCGCTCTCTTGCTGTTGCATGTGATAAGATTTTCAGCCTATGACAGTCGTTGAATAGAAAGGCTAGGAAGCTAAAAAACACAATTCAGTCCTAATGGGCTGAACATGCTCCTCATGTTCTCAAATAAACAAGTGTAGTGTGCCGTTCGTAACAGTATACAGGTACTCATCGGGTGACTTTGAGTCCCAAGATTCATAGAGACTTGTTAGCTGACTTGTTCCTGACACCTGCAAGTGATTGCTAATGAGACCCTGCACTTGTGCGTCTCTCTTAATAAAGTTCATTCATCTCACAGAAAACACGGGAAGCACATTTTCACGTAAGACACAAGAGTAATTACTTGGCATTAAGAAAGAGCCAACCTTTTAACTGGCTTTTGCTGCCTGCGCACTTCTGCTTCTTCAGCTGAATACCGAGTTCATCCCACTGTATCGTGTATCCTGCATCTACACTGATGCTCGTTGGCCTTGCTGCTTAAACTTCGCGCAGGAGCCGACCTGTCACTCAACCTGCCTGGGCGGGGTTTAGGGTTACAGCCTAACACCGTGCTGGGCGAGAGATTCAAACGGCTTGTTTCAGACCCTCAATATTTTATAGCAAGTCTGCAGTTCCCAGTTCCTCGAATGGCCACAAGCCATTCAATCTCCATGGACCCCTAACTCTCATGCATACACAGTGCGCCTATGTATGTATGCATGTATGTACACACACACACAACCATACACAGTTTCCTCATTCATGACAAATGTCTAAAGAAAGGGGGAGTTACATTTTATATGACTCGGTCAAATATTTTAAGACATAAATTAATCCCATTATTATAGACAGCTGGTAGTTATAGGCAGAGTCAAGTATGACAAAAATTTGAATCTTGTGCTTCAAACCCGCTCTTCAGAAAACCTATGGGTGACAAATAAACGGACAAAACCATGGGTTTGTCCGTTTATTTACACAGTCTATGCACGGCACCACGATTTAAACACGTGACAGCTTCTTAAAAGGGCAGCACGTATTACACACACACACACACACGCGCGCACGCGTGCCCCCCCCCCCCAGGCATTACCAGGGTGACAGGCAGCAGGATGGTGAGCAGAGCGATGTGATGAAGCACCAGCAGGAACTCCTTGCGGATGAAGGAGTTGACGGTCTTCAGCGAGTGCTGCTTGTACTCTGCGTGCCCTTTGACCTGGAAGCGGTAGTAGTGGCTGAGGTACATGGCGTAGAGGTCGTACGTCATGTAGGGCACGCCGTACCAGATGACAAAGTGGGTGGCCAGCCAGTGCCTGGAGAGAAATTAAATTAAATCATGTATACAATCCACACAATAAAGCCTTTAAATGGGCATGTGCCAAGGGGGTCAAAATGTACAAACGTGCACCGGATATTTTATAACAAAAGCTGGTGGTCCATTTTTCTGACCCCTTCCTTCTTTAAGGATTGGCGATTACATAGCTGCTTACCCTCCAGCCGTTACAAACTCTGGAAGGTGTAATTCTAGAGCAGTAATCATGTCTTTTTAGAATGTCCAATTTGCCCCTTTTTGTACAAAGAATTCTTTGTACTTCGTTAAAGTTAATAATCAAGTCAAAATGTACCGTTTTCACACAGAGACGCATGCATGTGCACATTGCAATGCCTCACCCTCGCACCTAAATGTTAAAAAGGCTTTAGGAGCTGCTTATGCAAGCGAGCGGCAGGCGCCCGCTAATGAGAACTGATTAATTATGTTGAGAGCTGAGCAGATGACCCACCGCCGCGTTCCCCGGCGAGGCGGAGGGATTAGAGCCATGCGTCATATAACAACTCTAGCTCAGCGGGATGCTGAGCTAGTCGCCTATTGTAAGTGATGGCCTTGCGCTGAAGACGGGAGGGAATTCCACCAACGAAGAAGAGTTCCCGGAAGACGTTGCGAACGTAGTCTCTCTAATGTGTGCGTGCAAACACCTGACAAACAGTACGTCACCTGACCTGACATAAACAAGTATGATTTGGGCTGTGTCGGTAAGGCAGGTCAGATTGTGGCGTGGCAGAAGGGGACACCCCACAGATCGTAGATGAGAGACGCTGGACAATAATTAAATATATACACCGCAATATCATTTTCTTCAATAACGGTGACATGATTTTAAAATGTATTTCCGGTATTTTGATAAGCTATACATTACATTACACAATGACAGGCGCAGAAGTCAGTTGTATTCAAGCAAACTACGTGCATTGATGACTTGCACTAGACACACAGCCAGTGCCAAACAGTAGTGGGCTGTTTTCACATGCCAGACAATCTGATTAACTCTCTCACCTAACAGCAAATGTAACAGAAAGGCTTAATATTACATATTATTACAGCTTCCTCTGCCAACAGCCACATCTTCTGTGGAACTGCTACCTTACTAACTGGCTGCGAGATCTTCCATCGCCAGTCTCAACCGCTACTGACACCTACTGGTGGACATCAATATAGCATTCGTCAATTATAGGTAAATACTGTACTGACAGAAAGAGAGTTGAGAGTTTTGTTTATTTATTTTGACTGTGATTTCTTGTTTCTTGTATGAAGGCTAAAAGGTGAACATTTATTTTTACCCTATTTTTTAAATATTATAGTTTTATAAGAAGAGATTTCATAGACTTGGCAAATGCATTTTTCAGAAATTTGTAAGTACTTCGTTGTGGGTTTTTTAAGCAGTTTTTCTGAGGCTTATATAGTTCATATCGATGAATTATATTGTATTAGTGCTGGGACGCTTAGTCGACGTAATCGGTTACGTAAACATTTGTGTGTGTATGTATATATGTATGTCAAAACAAACACACATTACACTGCATTTAGCAGGTTGCTAACTGGTACGTGTTACACTCCGTCATGCTGGTAGACTATTATGAGTTTTTCAGCACGGCAATTAAACATTGTTTTAATGATAATTAATATTTGGAACGATAATACTAACAGTCGGGAATTTTACCGTGGTTTATCGTGAAACCGGTAACCTTTACATCCATACATGTTCATAACATTGTTAATATATTTTTCTTTAAGCTAATAATTATACTACCATCTATCTACCATGAATCTTTCATTATTTTATGTTATAGCCCATTGCTAGCAACAGTTAAGTATCATGCTCTTACAAATAATAGCTGCTACCGTGCGTGTATTCCTTATTTATAGTTCTACGGTGTATTCACGTAACTCCGCCCTGTCTAATCGGCTGAATGGAAGCATCATGAAGCAGAACTCAAAAATATTTTTATCGTTAATTAAAAATTGTACCTCGATAACTATTAACAATCATTTTGATTTTAGGTCAAATCGTATAGCCCTAGTTTCACCTAAATCTAAAAAGAAGCGTGAAAAAAAACGCTTGGCGCCACGCTACTGATGTTTTTAGAAGCCTTTTGACAGAGTTTTAACATATCTTCACCCTGGCAGGGAGTTTTGCTAAACCTTCGGTTTTAGTGATCGGATGCACCGTTTATGTGTTGATGAAAGGCGCAGAAAAATGTTTGTTTTAAAGAATAGCAGTGTGCATGTGGATGTAGCATTATACTCCGGATATCATGTCCGGTACTCAAAAGATAAATTGTGTGTGTATGTGTTGGGGTGGGACTGTACAAGCCCACGCAGAACTTCGAAAAGGTCCTGAGAACATCCACATTAATGGACAACAGTTGTGTGGGTATCCAGGGGCTATCACTAATAGTTAAATCATTAAAAACTCACCCATTATCAGTAGCATGTCTGAAGAAGGTTGCTGCTGAATGATTTAATAATAGGGCTTTACACTTTGACTCCAAAGACCAGTATTTATATATAGTTCAGGGCAGCCTCCCCCGACATAGGGGATCGGTTAAATGAGCTATATCAAATTAACTGAATACGGTAACATTTAACTACTTTATATGCTGTTCACCATTTAAAGGCAATAGAGCACTACGCCCAAGAGAATATCATTTAAACAGAGAGGTTCCAACAGACGGCACTTCCCCATTATATTTTTGGAAGGAGGGGGGCAACTTTTCACCCCTTATGCAGACCAGAACGACCTTGTGTTCAATGCAAGTCAATGGGGAGGTACACGGATTTCACCACAATATTGCCCATTATTTGTCTCTAGGGGTGTTAATGGTTATTTTGAGTATATAACATTAATTCCCAAGTACATACAATCCATCTAAAGCCCCAGAAACACTGCAAACAACTAGCAGCGATGTAGCAATGAGAGACAATGGAAAACCAATGAGATTCAGCGACATGAAACAACAACGAAATAACGGTCTGCAACGCAAAATGGGCGAGTACATAGGGCGATAATTGCAAAATTGCAATACCACTGTGTTGCTAACCCAACCACGGGCCATGACAAGCAACTGCCATTACCGCAATGTTAAAATTTTTTGCATGAGGCTAGCCCATCAAATATGTCTTCCGATCTAGGGTGTGTGCACAAATTCCCCCAGCCCCGTATTAGCCAGTTGTAGCTTTTGGGAGTGTATGTATTTACGACAGACCTCGTTCTGTCTACATGCTACCTAAATCAAGGTGGTGTAGGCTACTCTTTGCGTGCCATAGGCTTTTGATCTTGTGCAATTTAATATGCGTTGAATTAATTAGTCACATTTTCCATCTAATATTTTGGCCAAAAAAAAAAACAATTCTTCACCGCGAATGCCCTCAACTTCAGGCGAATCGTATGAAATGACTACCAATGGGAGCTAAAGATATCGTTGACTGACAGATTGACGGGTGGTAAATATACACACCAGGGATACCTAGGCAACCAAAGCCTGGAATGTAAACAAGTGACCAATTTTCAGCTGCAAAGCGATGTGCGACGAGCGGGACACTTTTAGTGTGTCTGGGAGCAACGGCAGCCCAGGCGGAGCAGCGCTGCTGGAGAATTAAGACGTAAAGGGGGAACTGGGGCAAGGGTGTGGGGGGGGGGGGAGATTATCAGCCTGATGACAGCCCATAAGGAAGGCAGAAACTGGCCCTGGCCCAGGTCAGGTAACTGGCACAGTGGGATTATGACACTAGCAAACGCTTGCGCAGTGATGGCGTGAGGATGCTAACACTGGCGCGCCAACAGCAAACTGGGTGACAGGCGGCCGTGTGTGTGTGTTCGTCCAGGTGGCAGCAGCAGTGGCAGAGTCCAAAGGGGAGGAGTTAGGGATATAATAATGCTAGCTAGACAGATGGGCTAGCTGCCCTTGAGGCGAAAGGGATTGGGGGGGGGCAACAGATGTGATACGGAATTAAACAGGAGCTGTCCCCATCTAGCTAGCTGGACAAAGGTGCTTAAAATGGAGCTGGTGTTGTCCCAGGTATGAAACACCTTCAGGCTACTGGGATGGGGCTGGGGCCACTTTACCTCAACAGAATGAAAAGAACCTATTTTGCTTACATTGAGTTACCAGCTACTGAGTTTATGTGTCCAAATGAATAGCCTATTATTGCAACTGTGAAGCATAAAGTTAACTTATTCAGCTCCCACAAACAGAATTCCCCATTGCATTAGCTGTCTCTGGATACAGAATGTGGAGGTATTCAGAACCACAGAATACAGTATGCGTGCATGTGAGGGCAGGGTGTGGATGGGTTAACGGAATGGCAGTGGCAGCCTTACCGGTCACCGATGACATTACCCTGACATGACGACACAACGGCAATGCCTGCCACGGTAGCCATGACGGCATGAATAGAGGACACCAACCTGGAAAAGAGAAAGAAAAGTGGGGAGTTGGTCATGTGTAGGCCATTTTAGTTTTCACTGCCACTGCACATACGATACGTAATGAACTTCAACGTACCTATCCCCTAATGCTACTTCTTTTTGACATGACTACAAATTAATACCCAACACTATGCATTCATAAAAATATATAATTTAGCTAAAACATTAAGACTAAAGATTTAAATCTTAACCTTTTTTAAAAACAGAAGCAGAGGTCGCCTAAAAAAAAAAAAAAACCAAAACACGATTAGAATAAATGCATTTTAGCAAGAAGTTGCAAGTGTTACCGTGAGCAAACTGCCAATTTTTAAATTATTGAATTGTACAAAATAATTGCATCTTTTTTATTTATTTATATATACAAAACATGATTTATTATTCTTTTTTTTAGACAAAAACAAACCTAGTTCCTCAGGATGGCCTGATTACACAAACTCACCAAGCAATTATTCTAAACCGCAGACAAATATGACCATTTATTTCTGACGTACATTTGCCAAAGCAAATGTAGCCCCTAGACTATCCAGGTAACATGTCTACTGAAACTATAAAGAGACATTACACAAAACACACCAAAACAACTGCTTAACTGTTTAGTGGCTAGGGGAGAAAATTGATGTTCAAATCGCAGGCCTATACTTCCCTTGTTAAAATCAAGCACATCAGACATACTCTGGTGAGGACATTTCAATAGGAAGCCATCATCTTGACCGCTCATCCATTAGGGTCTGCAGTCAATGGAGAGCTATGCAATGTTTTATCTCTCTGGTGGGCATGGTTTTAAGAGAATGCCGCGTTGCGCTGATCTATACAGACTCTGTACAGACAGGGTGACAATGCCAACAGCCAATGAAAATCTACTGTCCTACTTCATGATGGTGCTGACATGTTTAGGGGTTTATGTATCACAATGTACTGTACATTCAGCCTGGGTTTACAGTATGTGACGTAGTGCTACTGGACGGAAGACACTGAGACTATGTATGATCCAACTTGGTAAAGAAAGCAAAGGCTTTATGAACATGTTCTTGTCCAGAACAACATCTTCTCAACGTTCATTTTATAAGCATTACAAACCCCATGTGGGCAGTTGATACTTGCTGGCTGCCTACTCATGATAGACTACATTTTATTTGAAAAATAATAACGGGACCATATCAAGCGTTCCAGTATTAGAAACGCCAAGCTTTATGTTGATCGTGCGACAGGGAACATACAAGGGCTGCACGATTTGATCAAAAAGTTTAATTGCGATTACTTATATAAGTATATATAATATTGTGATTGCAGCTCTCAGAATTATTTTGTTATCAAAGCTTAAGTGCTCTATACTATAGTATTAAATACTGTATGTAAATATACAATATAGTAACCTAACATGCCACATGGATTTATAGACACAAGTCCATCTGGAAAACAGTCCATCAAAACAGTTTTAACTTTCAAATAAAGACTTCAAAGTTGATTGGATGAACCATCGGTCTGTCAGTTTTTTTTCAAGTAGCACATACATTCATGTTCTACCCATTACAACGGAGGTATGACTCCAACTGGTAAATTGCCTGGCATTGCAAATTTAATATAATTTGCAATATTCATTCCCAAATGCGTATTCCTCTGTAATACCAGGTGCAAACCTGAATCAACCACAGCAACAAAAAAGGGATTTTTAACAGACCCACCCTATATTACATAAAACTGTTGCGATTGGCCCGCTCAATTCATGGGTTGGTGGAAATCTGTCTGAATGGCAGAGTTGCCAGGTGTATCTCCAAGAGTAAATGAAACATGAGCTCCCAGATTAGTCTGGTACCCAGACTACCTGGAAGTGGTTCTAAAACAGGAGATGTCATTCATGCCAGCTAACATTAAATGCAAGTGAGCTATGACTCTGCCAAGATGTTCTTTCCCAAGAAAACACAATTATGACATTGATCCAAAACCATTAACACGGTTGGCCAGTAAACAGGGGAAGGCTGTATTGTCTTTGCATGTGTGTGCGTGCACGCGAGCGCCTAACTTGGGTTTCCGGCTTAAACCCGTAACCCGCTGTTACCTACGGGCCGCCCCGCGTCACTCCACGGGAACGCAGCCATGGCACCGACATCGTCATAGTAACAGCAGTCACATGACATGCTCCTGCAAAACCCTGTGCTGTGCTCTCTTACTGCTCTATTCCTGCCCCCCCACCCCCCCCACCCCCAACACACACACACACTTTTCTGCATGCCCCAGTGGGTCCTCGCACCGCAGTTGCAACGTCAGTCACAAGACCCAGACTTGCACAATCCATGCACAAGTCATTGTGTGTCCGCCAGGAACACCCCCCATGTTTAAAAAGGGACAAGACGTAGGCTTCAAAGTAAAGTTACAAATATTCCTGCCAGGTTCTGCTTGCTTTTCTTCCTGCTGTGTCATACTGTAGCGGTGGGCATCACCGGTGTCGCACCCCTTTGTCAGCGAGGATGTTCCGAACATTTACAAACAATGACGTGCATTAGCCTGTGTGCACGGTTTTGCTGAATAAGAACAATGGAGTCCAATGACTTGACAAACTACACATGAGCATTAACCACCAAAGATCACATTTAATGGCTTGCAGCCACATCGGCAAAATGCATAAAAAAAATGCTGGTTGACATAGCGTACTAAAATAATTCTGACGCGGTGAAATACTGACTGTTTTTAGGTAACGTAATTTAGCATATTGTGTTTGCGCTGACTGTTTCCCTCCAGCGAGCCTAGTTTGCATACAGTCTCTGCCTGTATTTACAGTGACTTGCCTAAATATTTGACTTCAACAGCTATACAGTTAGTGTTGGGTTTCCTACCTTGCTGTTATTAGTGCATCCCGTCGCACAGCAGCTTCTAGGCATGCTTCAGTTGTTTTGTTAGCAGACCAAAGTACAAGGAGGTGTCGTGCCAGAATGTGTATGTCTGCCACAATCTGACCAAAACGGCAAAAGTGCATTTTATGGGTTGTATTCCCCCTCTGAATATATATAAAATGTTAAAAAAAATGACAGGGAGAAATCATCATCTAGGACACATAAAATTAATGGATATTTTGAATATATGACATTAATTCCCCAAGCACCTACAATCAATCTGAGGCGACAGCGGTATTTCTGCAGCAGACAGTTTTTGGGGTAAATTGACTTTGTATCATGGCAGATAGCTGCAAAATGCAGTTAGTGACAGACCATCTTCAAGAACAGCTTGCAGGTTAAAATATCCACTAAATTTAAATATATTATTACTCTTAATAAATTAATATTTTATACGTCAATGCACGATTTTAGAAGTTCTACAAGAGATAAGACATAACTATACAAAATGTCTGCATTTTTAAGCAGTGCTCTTTAAAACGGTATTTATTTTTCCAACAGATCACGTCATGTAGAGGACATTGTAGCCCTATCTGCTAATAGACGCTGCGTTTATCAATGCGTTTGAGCAGTTGTTTAGTAGGATAATTGCTCTTTGCTAGTAGGCCATACATCATCAAGCAATATTGTGTACCTGCAGGTTTCACAATCTCCAGCCTGACCGGACATGCAGTGAAATATCATATAATCAATATAATTTGTGCTTGGGTGCGCGATAGGCTACCGTGTTAGGCTAGCGGTACTGTAGCTACAACATGTGAAGAGACGGGACTTCAACACTGCACCTCCGTTAATGTGGTGTTGTAGGGGCACCTCCGTTAATATAATTCACTATCAGTCTTTCCCGCGACAGCTTTCATGTCATCTCTTTGTTTTGATGACCCGCAGTTTGGCGACACGTTGAGAGAGCAGGCTATAGGGACGAGATTGGCCTTCTATTACACATTTGGTTCAAGACTAAAAGGTTCCCGTGTTTGGGTATTTGCTCTCCGTGTCTGCCTTGTGGACTCATTTACAGTGTATGCATTAGGCGATAGGCTAGAGGGTGCATTGTTATGTTATTGTAAATGTTATTCACTCTGGATTAACTAAGGCAGGACATCCAGTACAGTATGTGGCCTTCGTGTGCAATCACAAATATTGTAATTCCGAGTTCTGTAATTATTAATGGTTAAACAAAGTCTTCTTAAGTACTAATGAAATAAAATGTTCAATAATACCAGAGATGTCGAGTTTTAACAGAGTGGGATTATACCAAACAAGGTGGTGGCAATAATGGCGGTGGTAGCAGCCACATGTCCTACTGGCCTAGGCAAACCAAAGCACAGGCTAATTAAATTTGCTAATTTTCTATAGAAGGCTAAATGCTACACCTACTCATCTCTTCAAATTAAGTTTTGGTCCATTTAATGTTTTGCAGAAAACTATGATTTTGACAGGTCGTCCATTTTTCTAAAGCTTTAAAATTAGCTCTTTATTTCTGGCCACTGACTTAAATGCGTGAAATGTCGTAATTACAATTTCCGAACTCATAAGCATGACCTTATGACAAGCACTTGAAGGCAGCAGTACTTCGGGTGAATCGTTCTGAAGGTGCTGCTGACAATTGCTGGGAAGTCAACAGGTGGGCTTTAAACTAGGGCAAGGTAATTTCTTGTGCTGCCATTATGTCCCACATTTAACATAAATATCACACCAGTTATAGCAAGTGTCACAAAACATGCCATGCCTTACATGTCTCTGGAGTTCCCATTGTGCTTGAACCTCCCCTATACCATCATATAAACACATTGTTTATTAAACAGTGAGTTGTGGCAGAAACCTTGTAGTGTGTGAGCACTTTACCGGCACTTTAAACCGAAACAAATTGGGAGCGCATTGTTCAGGCATAGAAATCTACCTTCTGCTATGCATGAAAATATCTTTAAAAAAAAAATAAAAGGACAATTATGTACAGTAGCCTTAGTACTCTGTACAGTGTAACACTTATCGCGCCACTTATGTCATTTATAAAAATTCTTAAGTTTCAACCATACAGGCTAGGCTAGTGATTTATAATCAGAATGGTTGAAAAGCAGTTATCTGCAGTTGGTGATTTTAATCAAGGAGATCAATCTCCCACTATAGCAATCAAGCAAATGGGAGATCATGGCCAGTATGGAGTAGGCCTGGGTGATATACTGGTATTTATCTTATAATCTGTATATTTTCAAAAGAGATTACAAATTATACAATGTTGTTTATGTCGATACAGTTATATTATGCGTTTTTTCATAACTTTTTCGATTTGTTCGTCTCTCACGGGAGGTGCCGACAGGGGATGCCGTACATTGAAACAGTTTGTGAATGGCTGCATTTTAAAAAAAATACTTGCCAGTTGATTGGATGAACCATCTGGTCGTTTTCGCTGTCGGCACCATGGTCGGCACACCTAAACCACACCCGTATAGCTATAAACACAACGCTGATTTGAAAACCATGCCTGCGTAGCTATAAACACGACGCTTCGCACGAAAGTTCAGTTGCTGCTCGGACACATTCAAAATGAGGCTTTCCAGACTTTCCAGATTCTCACAGCGAAATTCAACTGAAGCTGTAGTGTGTTGAATGAAGAATGAATGTCAATGGGGCGGAGACACCAGAGAAAGCTTATATGTTGGCCTATTAACTCCGCTCGCACAAGTTGACACGGAGTGAGCATTTGAAGCGCACCTTTTTTCAGAGTAGTGAGTAGTGAGAGAGCAGAAACTGAGTCACATGCTCAATATTCATTTCTGACAAACAGTATCCAGCTAGTAGGCCTATTACAAGATACCGGTAATCAAAAACAAATGTGGATTAAACTGAGTAAACTGTCATTATAGCTGCAACATTCACAACCTCTCTGCTATGGATTTAACCATGTACAACTACAATATTGCAAAAAAAAATTAAAAAGATATAACATTTCCGAAGAGTTTCCTGTTTTTTTATTCTTGCCTGAACATTTAGCCCACTTTAGAGAAAATACTGATATATATTGTGTATCGGTATTCAACCTAAATATATCTGGGTATGATTTTTATCGCCCAGCCCTAGTATGGAGCCTGTGAAGAAGTTACTTAGAAGAGGATGTGGGTTCTCTTTCGGCTGTGTTAAGAGTTAGAGAGAAACTGGGTAACTGATGATAAAACAAAACCAAAGAAACAGCTAAACGTTCAATGTTTTAGCATGGTAGGCCTACTATTTAATACTAGTTTGATATCAGCCAACATTTAATGCGTTGGCCCAGTGCAAGACATACATTTTCCATTAGTGCAAGAAATACATTTTCCATTAGTTGAGTGCCTGAGGCTAGGCAATTAATAGGAACACGGTTTTTACTGGTAGTCGGGTGGATGGCGTGGTGCTTTAAGCCGCATGGCTAACTCAGCAGTCAGCGCTTACCCAAGATCACTAGCAGATTACCGACAGTAACCAGAGTACAAATGAGAATTGAACTGACCCCTGCACACGTGAGCAAGTCACACTGTGTGAACAACAATATTGTGCTATGTCGCAAGCTACTCGCCATTAAGGTGCTATTGCAACAAATGCTGCATTTTGCTTGTTTGTTTTCACCGATCGATTGATGGACTAATCAAGCTGACTAGATCTGATCGTCAGTCACATGCATGAGTTGGGGAAATTAACACTTTATGGCCTTCAATATAATGTGTGTTAGAATTTGGGCCAGTTAGGCGGCCCTTGTGGATATGACTGATAATATTGTGGTGTCCTAAGCAATATACATCTACATCAAACTTAACGAAAACATGTCTGTCTGCATACGGGTTTTGAGGCCCCGCCAGAGAACATTTACCTTCATTACTGGCAACTGCATTCCTGTCACAGTGATAAAGGATGAATCGCACACTACAGTATCTTAGCTAAGTTGCATTGGTAAGCATTGGTTTATTGTATGTAGTAATCGTCTTACACTGTAGACCGTTTTATATTAGCATATTCACAACGCGAATAATAAAGATGGCAACAACTAAATAAGTCCGAATAATAAATAGATTGGCTACTGGAACAAACCGCTAGAGGCTAACGGAGCTAGGCTATCATTGGCGTGCTACGTTCTTATATGGTTCAGCTAACGTTCACCAAATTGAGACCGCGATGAAGGCGATTATTTATAGAAATGCACATACCTCTCGCTGACAAGGACCACGTCGGCATCGTTCCACTGTTTGAAAATGGCAGGGAGAATTCTCCGAAAGAGGAAAAACAGACCGGGGAAAACTACGACACCGCAAGCCAAAACTTGCAACATCCTGCACTTGTCCCAAGAGCTGGCTGGCTGGCTAGCGACCTATGTCCTTCTTTGTACTCTAGCTCTAGCGCTTTTGCCACCCTTTAAGCCCGTCACACACGACGTTTAGTCATTTTCGGTATCCGGTACCGGGAATCACCGTGCTTGCTCGCTGGACTGCTCAAGCGCTCACGCCACAATCCGGGCACCAGTGAGCGCAGTGTTTTCCCCTTGCCTCAGCAGCACAACATGCTTAGCTAGAGATGTGCAACTCGCAGACGATCTGCTCTCCTCGAACGACTCTTCATAGTGATGGAGAATTCGATTGAATCCAGATGCGAATCGAATGGAGCAGTGTCAATTATCGCAATTTCATTATGTTTTTCTAAGGAATATAGCATAGAAACCATGCACATGCACATGCACATGCATGGTTGTGTCTGGTCATGGTTGAGTCACAAGACCCTGCCATTCATCCCAGATTAGCCTAATACATAATTATTTTGTACTGAAGTAAATAAAACAAAAAGCATTTAAAATTAAACCAACATTAACAACATCACAAAACAGTAGAACATTCATAATACACTATATGTTCGTATGATGCATTTCTAACTGTTGAATAGCTGATTTGGACTATTCTTCTAGTGTACAAATCAAGCAGAACCGTAGTGCTGAGAAAAAGTCTGGCAGAGCAAGCCTTACATAAAGTCTGGGGCACAGCACTGGCTACCTGCGTCAGTACCCGCCTACTTGACGTAATATGATTGACATGCACATGCAGCACATCAACAAACTACCTAACTCAATGACCAAGATGGACGTTAAACTTGCAATGAGGTATGATATGGTTGACATGACGTCACAGATGGTTTGTCCATTTAATCCTGCAAGGCTGAGAACGCAGATGCACTTGGCAGCCACTTCTGCTTCTGTCTTATATATTTAAGCTTAAACATTAATAGCATATTTTATTTAGATTTATTAAGTTATCAGTCATCATTTGCATGATTTAAGGTCCATTCCCTCTGACAAAGCCCTACTTATCCACGATTTTATAATTGAGAACAATGGAGACATTCTATGCCTAGCGGAGAAATGACAATAACCAAATTATTTTTTCCATCTTAATCAGGCCGCCCCACCTGGCTTTGTTAACATCTCTCAACCTTGCACCACTGGACGCCGGGGCGGGGTTGCCGGTCTCTCGACATTTTGAAAGCCAAGTCTGTTAGTGTCCCTGCTTATACTACATTGAATGTATTGCTTTTAATCTCCCTGGCTCCCAACCTCTTATTGTTTAAACTATATATAGACCGACAGAATTGTCATCACTATTTGCTTTGATGTGTGTGCCAATGTACTGCTTGTAGGTGATTATAATATTAATGTTGACAGATCTGCCAGCTGTTCATTTGCTTCTGATTTCATGTTGTTTCTTAAGGACCACGATTTCATCCAAAATGTCACATTCCCCACTCACAACAAATGTCGCATTATTGATCTAGTCTGCTCCACTGGTGCTTCTCCTGACAAAGTTACTGAGGGACAACATATCTGACCACAAACCATCTTAATTGAAATACCTGCCCCCCCTAGAAATGTACCCCAGTCTCACCTATCTGCCCCCCCCCCCCCCACTCCCCTGGAACTCACCACTCACTACAATAACTGCCTTTCCTCCGCCCTGGATACCGTCATTCCCCTCAAAACCTGCTCAGTCTCCTTTACCCACACTGCCCCCCGGTTCACCCCTGAGCTACGGCAGCTGAAGGCTGCTTGGCAACGTCTTGAGCATCTATACAAGAGGATGGAGAAGAACCTAATTTACAAGCTTACATGGATAATTTCTCCAGCCAGATCTACCTACTAATCTGATATCATCAAATCTGATAAAAACCCCAAAGTTCTTTTTTCAACAATTAAACCCTTACTTCAACCTCCCGATAACTCCCACGCCGACCTCACGCCTGAATTGTGCAATTAATTTCAAAAGATTGACTTACATCTACAACCACCCTCCACCCCTGCTGAGAACCCAACCTGGATGAACTCCACCCACACCTGCCTCTCTGACTTCACTCTGGCCACTGAAAATTCCATTACTGAAATCATCCTGATCTCCAAGTCTTCTACCTGCCATCTCGAGCCCATGCCCACTAGCCTCATCAAACATGCCTTCCCTCCATCTCTTGCCTGCTCACTGACACAATTAACTTCTTTCTCGCCACCAGCTTTATACACCCCTCCATGAAAATTGCAGCTGTGACACGCACACTTAAAAAACAAATACTGAACCCAATGACCTGAACAACTTCCGCACCATATCCAACCTTCCTTTCCTCTCCAAAACACTTGAGAGGGTGGGGGTCTCCCAACTTTTCAATCATTTAAATTCCAATAACCTATACCAACCATTTCATTCTGGAAAGTCAGTCAAAATCATCAATGACCTCCTCCGTGTAGCTGACTGTGGCCTTCTATCCATCTTCATCCTTCTCGACCTGACTTTGACACTATCTCCCACCCACTCCTCTTTGAACGTCTGATTGGGATTTTTATTGCAGGAGTCGCACTTTCCTGGTTATCCTCATATCTTTCAGGCCGCCAACAATTCGTCCAACTAAAATCCTGCAGATCAAGATGTGAGGCAGTCTCACTGGGTGTCCCTCAAGGCTCAGTCCTGGGTCCTCTGCTGTTCATCATATACCTCCTACCCTTGGGCACAATCATGAGACACCACAATGTTGACTTTCACTGCTATGCTGACGATACCCAGCTCTACATCTCTACCACCTCAACACTCCCCCCCCCCCCATCTCCCTCACTGCCTTCAGGACATTCAGAATTGGGTTACTCTAAACGTCCTCAAACTTAACAGCAACAAAACAGAGGTCTTGCTCATTGGCTATAAATCCACTCTTTCCACACAACAAAACCCTAGCCTACTTGGTTCTAGCTTAAACATTGTGGTCTTCCCATTTCACTGTCAACAACTGCCAAAAGTCTTGGTGTGACATTTGATAACTCCGTATCATTTGATCACATATCAAAACCATCACCAGGGCATCCTTCTTCCACCTCCCAAACTTACCCAGACTTCGTCCTTCACTTTAATACCTACTGAAGCACTGAAACTCATCCACGCCTTTGTCACTTCCCACCTGGATTACTGCAACTCTCTACTCTCTGGCATTCCCATAAAACTAATCAATCGACTCCAGAATCCTCACAAATACAAGGTCAACAGATTACATCCCTCTAATTCGGATTCAACTTCATTGACTTCCTATAAAAGTCCCTATTAACTTTAAGTCTCTCCTCATGTATATTGTTTCAAAAATGTTTATTCCTATGTCCAATGTAGTATATATCTTAACAAAATGTTTTATATTGATCTTTATCTTTGCCTACATGTACAATGTAAGATGTCCTTGAATGTTTGGAAAGGCATCCTGAAATAAAATTTATTATTTATTTATACAGTTGGTGCAAAAACACAAATGGGTCATTCTGGAGCAACTTGCCCAGTGGTTACCCACCCATAGCCTCTGGGCTATCCATAATAATGGGATAATAAATGTATACCTTTTACATTTCCATTCAAAAACCAGTGGGTGACATTAGACACACAGTAATACATATGTTATACAGTCTGATGTTGCAACGAACATGGCATATTAAACATTAATTTGCAATGACGTTAGAGAGGTCTATAAAATGCTTGGTTGTGGTATTAACTTTAGGTTTATAGTCAAAGTAATTAATTCACACCTGATATAATAATTATAAAACAAGTAGGCTTTATACTGAAAGTAGCATCAGGTCTATCCCATACATTCCATAAGCAAAAACCTAGTTTAGGTGAAAACCTTAAAATAAATAATTAAACTGACAATGAATGGCTAAGGACTAAAAAACATGTGGACTGCTACCATTTAGATTTAGACTGCTGAATGTTTATGGGCATTTATTGGCTAGTTCCAACAAAAGATAAGTGCATATATATTTAGTTACAAGAAGCAATATTTCAACACTAACCAAAGTCTAATTATTATATAACAATGTAATCAATCGCTAAAGGGTTCTTGGCATAACCATTTCCTTTAACAATTTCCTATACAGTTCTTATCATGAATAATTAGATAGCAGTACCTGTTTAAGTTTCGGTTTACAGCACTTTATATAGGTTTCTATTGTACAGGTACCCAACCAACCATGTCTGACTGGGTCAAATGAAAACCCATTTTAATCCATGCAACAAATATCTCAAGTAACAATTGGGCTTTTTGTTTTATGGTTTATATAGTAAAGTTGAATTTTGTTTTCCAGTCCTATACTTGTTGTTCTCAATGTAACATTGTTCAGTTTGCTTTAAAGTTTTTATCTTGACCACATTTTCTATCCTTATAATTAATTAACTTTCTAGTATTCTTAAAGAAACAAACAAATACAGGGCAAGTTTAACAGTTATAATAAGCATGTTTCAGAAGTGTATTAACCTTAAATCAATATTATTATTAGTAATATGATTAAATTGATATACATAGTGAACTCTGCCTTGCCCACCACGTTGCGCTCCCTTGGTTGGTGTCTTATCTGACAGATCTCGCCTACAGAGTCTTCTGGAATAGACACGTCTCCACACCATGTCAACTGAACACCTGAGTTCTACAAGGGTCTGTATTAGGACTCTTACTCTTCTCACTGTACACCAGATCTCTTAGCTCTGTCATCGCATTGCATGGATTCTCCTACCATTACTATGCTGTTGGCACCAAACTATTTCTCCTTCCCTCGAAACCCCAACCAGAGCACTTCTGAGATCTATAACCTCCAGCTCCACGTCTTCAGAATCCACCTTGGGGCCCCAGCCACTGACTCCCATACCCCTCAGCACAAAAGCTCTCTTAACTTTTATCCTTTAATAATAATAAATAAATAAATAAATAAAAAAGTTTTAACTTTATGTTCTTAGAATATTGGTAAATAACACTATTAGATAAACAAACTATTAGATAACATACAGTATGTTGTACATTTCCAGGTAGGCTATAATAGATATTGTATGTTGTAAATAACATAGTTAACCTTGATGGCATGGTGCTGTGATTACCCTAACAGAATGTTGGTTGACTATGACAACTGGTTAATAATCTCTACTATTGACAAATGTTAAGTCGTTTTGGAAAAAAGCATCTTCT
This sequence comes from Typhlichthys eigenmanni, assembly GCA_027564635.1. Classification (NCBI taxonomy): domain Eukaryota; kingdom Metazoa; phylum Chordata; class Actinopteri; order Percopsiformes; family Amblyopsidae; genus Typhlichthys; species Typhlichthys eigenmanni. Next base: position 20,071 of record JAODUK010020898.1, read on the forward strand.
AAATTCTGGAAGTTTATCCGAAATATTAAAGTACATTTCAATTTCAACTAAATGTAAGTAAATATTAAATGTATGGACAATGGACAAACGCAAAGCTTGTTGGACAGTTTATTTGATCAAATGTGCCACATACTGTACAGTTCAAACATAAAAAACTTTGCTTTTCTATCGCAAGGATGTTAAGACTGACATTTTGGAGATACAAATTTTCAGATGTTGCGTTGAAATATGATTAGAAACACTCCCAGATGGGAGTGATACAGATATGCAGAGTGGTGGTTGTAAAGTTGCCCATAAAAGGAAGGGTCAGGTAATAACCACTGGTCTTACCAGGAAACAAGTTTCAGTATCACCTTGTCATCTTCTCTGGTAAGTGGAGCATCTTTCTTTTAGTTTATATCATTGGAATAAGCTATATTCAGAAATGAAATGTATGTATGTATGCAAGTATAGAAAACTCTAATTCTTGGATTGGCTGTGTTTTCTAGGTAATAATATATAAATAATAAATAAAAATAAATAAATAATACATATTGTCGAAGGTATTCATTGTATCACATTATTGCTGTAGTACAGTATATAAATCACATACGGGTGAAGACGAATGTTCCCCAATTGAATAAAAAGCGTCTTCAATAATTTAGTGTTATAGACACTTATGATGTCATAAATATGATTGCCTCTGTGTTTTGGTCTCGTTGACCCTTGTTCCTCTCTCTCCTCTTCTCTGGAACATCTTCGAAAAGACTCAGAAGGACGATGGCTGCTGTCAACCTGTCAAAAGGCCTACTGGCTGCCTGCCTTCTTAGCACAGGTGTGAAAACTTAGATTTTACCTAAAGAAAACATAGAGCACCTCAGTGAAGCGTATTAATTAATTAATTATATTTATCATACCACACTTTAATATTTTGCTTCCTTTCCTTGCTTTTAATCCACTTGCTGAAATTCAGAATTTGTGTTTTTGTTCGCTATTTAATGAGCCAAATGTATTGTATCTCATAATCAGAGGTCTTCTAATATGCGTGTCTTTATACCATTATGTAATTCTTCGAATCATAGATGTAACCTGAGAGAGTGGAACCCAATGGAGGTTGTGAATACAGTACAATACAAATCAAATACAGCAACCAAATGCATTACAGTAGGCTCCCCCTAACGCCAGCATGTGTAGGTCTACTTGTTGTATTTAGGAAGCTATGCGGTGGTGGTTTCACTGAAGTTCAACATCACTTTATTGTTTTTTTAATGTATATATTTACATAAAACCTGTTTTTTCCTTTTTTCTCTTTTCAAACTACACAGCAGTTATGTGCATACTACAGCCTGGCTCAGAAGCCAGAGATATGATCAGCACCAACACAATGGCAGACCCCACGGCCGACACAGCCATTAACACCACGGACAGTAATCCCACAGCTGACACTCCCGCGACCGGGACCGCCACGGACAGTAATCCTACAGCTGACACTCCCTCGACCGGTACCGCCACGGACAGTAATCCCACAGCTGACACTCCCTCGACCGGTACCGCCACGGACAGTAATCCCACAGTTGACACTCCCGCGACCGATGCCACCACGGCTGCGACCACTGTAGAGGTCCAACCCCCACCTGTGGTGGAGGGGCTGTCTGGTGGGGAGATAGCAGGCATTACTATTGGCTCAATTGCAGGCGTAGCTGCTGTGGGTGAGTTGGGTCGCACGGACGTAGCCTTCATATAATATTAATTGTCTCTTCCTCATTGCAGTTTATCATTAACAAGAATGTAAACAAAAATGTGATAAAGATAATAAAGGGGTTTATCGGTGAGTCCACATAATGGAAAGTATTGTGACATGTGTTTTCCTTACAAATTCCAAAAGGCCTCGCTTGGATCTGTACAAATTGCCACCATATCTGTCTTTTGTTCTGCTTCTGTCTCTCCATCTCTCAGGTGGAGGAATCTTCGCCGCACTGAAGTACACTGGGAGAGTATGAGGTCATCCTAAAACTGAAGAGATGCTAGATTAGATAAGTGTTGACTTGACGATGGAGATGCTCCACTGAATGAAAGTTCACAGTAACGTAATCATCTATGAACCATGAACCAAACTGAACCCAATGCAATTGACCATTTGGAAGCAGAGCTGTTGTCACACTAAAGGTTGCGAGTTTGCTAATGTGACCTTAGAATGATTCAAAAAGGAAGCGGATATAACTACTGCAATTTCTAAGATTCATATTTCCACAGAGGCCCAGCTCAGTCAAGGAGGATTGTCACTTTACTGCACATTGATTTCCTTTGATGTAGCAGCGTTAAATTCCAACCATCAACATGCAGTTTCACAAGACTGTGCAATAATGTCACAGCCTGTTGTCTGTTTTGTGTCGATTAGTCTTGTTTTAGTCCACGTTTTCCCTGTGTTCCCAGTCCGTGTATTCCCAGTTCCCCTGTCCCAGTCCATGTATTCCCAGTTCCCCTGTCCCAGTCCGTGTTTTCCCTGTGTTCCCAGTTCCCCTGTGACAGTCCGTGTGTTCCCAGTTCCCCTGTCCCAGTCCGTATTTGGCCTGTGGTCCGTTAGTGTTCATTGTCCCCTTCTTGCACCACGTTCTGTAGTTTATTACCTTATTAGTTCCACCGGCCTCTCCTGTCTTTGTTTCCTGTCTCGCCTGGTATTTAACCCTTTGTGCTCCTGCTGTCCTAGTCAATGACTGCTAGTTGTGTGTTGTTGCCTAGGTATTGAATTTAAAATAAAAACCTTTGGTGTTCTGGGTTGTGTTATAATGTCATTGGGTCCTGCCCTTCCTCCACATTACAAACAAGCTTATACAAATATATTTGAAAACTATATATACAGCCGCAGAAACAATTAAGAGATCACTGCAGCAGTTTCTCATATTTTCACTACCTAATACATTTTCACTACTTAATACATTTTTTACCTTAACATTATTATTATACTATTACATTTGAAAGAATGTGAAGTGGTCTCTTAAATGATTCTGCCGGTCTGTAAAATGTTTCTGCATTTAACAGAAATCCTTTCTAGGAAGAAACATTTAAGAGACCACTCCACATTCTTTAAAATTTAAATATTATATATATATATATATATATATATATATATATACCTAATTAATAATGATATTTACATATATGTATATATATATACATATATATATATATACATACACACACACACATATATATATACATACATATATACATATATATACATATACATATATACGTACATACTGTATATATACATATATATACATATATACATACATATATATATACATACATATACATATATATACATATATACATACATATATATATTCACACATATATATATATATACACACATATATATACACACGCACACACAGTATATGTGCCTTGAATGATATGTGGCACTGGCAATATATGATGATAATAGAAATTCCATGATTATTGTGACTAGTACAGTAGGATTCTCAATTACATGTGATTCACTGGTCATTAACACCCACGACTACGAAATATTTTTTAGTTAATGCCCGCATGCAGATAGAGAAAACATATTTACGTGTGAGAATATCACACAAGATGGCACCATTGGCAATCAAAACATAACTAAATCTAAAGAATGGAATCAGATGGTACATGTTTTTTGATTATTTACTGTAAGTTGTATGTTCTTCATGAAAATAAAATGTCTTTAAAAGGCATCTACAGTTTTGACAGTGTGTGATTAAGGCAAATGTTATTTAGTAGAGGCTGTTATACCATGAACTTTAGACTGGATCAGGCCCTGAGGACTTTATGATATGGTCATTATGTAGAACTGTCAATAGACTGGGTGCAAGATCACATAGCTACGTCACTCTCAACCTGCCCACACTAGGCCATAGTGTGTATGTGACGGAGGGAGAAAACAAGTTATTGTGAATATATACAGAATGTACAGGGATGGGCAGGATTTATGATATATGTATTTGAAATACACATTTGAAACACAAAATGGTATTTTGTAATTTGTATTTGATAGAGTTGTTGAAAATGACTTTATATTTTGTGTCAAAATACTTTAGTGTTTTGTATTTTGCAGTTAAAAATGACTATAAAGTACTTTCGTAGAGATGTTTACTTGGTGCAGCCTCTGATTGGTAGCCTGGTGTAACCCGACCCAAAATTATCTGTGTGAACAATTCTCTCTGACACGCTCCATTTGCAGTTGTCACATCCTACTGGGCCTAGACCTCTGGTTAATTTTTAAACTATTTGTTTAGCTTTTAAACAATCAGCATTGCTACAACTACAACAATACCATCACTTCATCTAGCTCTACCACCATTTCAAACGCTTGACTTCAATGCATATTCACTGAATTTGACAAAATGTGTATTATCTTGTAATAGCATACCGCACCTTTAACTATTTGCATACTGTATGTCAGTTATGTCAGTTGTATGTTCAATTAAGCAAAGAAAAGCAGTTGTGTGCTCTCAAACATTGTCCACTTAAAGGTATAGTCAGCGGGACAAAAAGTGCATGCTGGTAAAATAATCCAGTGTTTTTACAGCTGGCTCTCTAAAAAGTAACACAAACAGAGTTGTGCAAACTGCACACAACAACAATATCCTAGCCTTCACAATGTGTTTGGGATATATGGGGCGCTGCTTCTGAGGGAGTACCCACATGACATTGAAGGGAGAGGTGTTTTGATCAAGATACCTTTAATTGAGTTTGTTTACAGGTGAAGGGTTAAACCAAATAGGCCGGTTGATAGGTTTGTGAATTAATTTCATGCTCCATTGTAAAAATATTTTTTTGAATTTTTAAAATACAGTCATGCATTGTGATAAATCAAAAAAACAAATGTAATATCTTGACAATTTCATTTTATAGTGAGAATGTTTGTATTTTTGCTGTAAATTTGGTGTATTTTGTAGTTTATTTTGATACACTTGGACGGTTGGTATTTTATTTTAAAATACATTTTGATTGCCCATCCCTGTATATACACATACATGTATGAAAAGGTGTATTATTTACCTATACAACATCCTTTTTTACAGCTAATGAATAATACATTAACTCATTTCAGTAAATGTTATTGTTACTGAACAGAATTTTTGCAACATAAAAACAAAAGTTTGACCATTTATTGACATATCACATATGGTATCAAATATTTAGTTGCCAGGCCAACAATAATGTATAAGGCGGCTAATAGTGCCATGTATAAAAGTAGGCCACTAACTAAGCCATTAAAATAAGTATTTTATAGTATTACTTTATTTTTATACTAACATTTATTTTTGTTGTATCTTATTAAAATCGCGTTCACTGTTCTGCAACAGTGTTCTGCAATGCAATTATTGCTTACTTACTTTACTTATAATATTAATAATATTATTATATGTCTAATACTGTCACGGTTTGAGTGGGGGTGACAGAAACCAAACGCAGGTTAGGTTAACAATGAATTTAATTTCAACAAAAGATAGCAAAGCACTCACCAGAACAGCAAACAATAACCGACAGAGACAG
>JAODUK010020916.1:0-50205 GCA_027564635.1 Typhlichthys eigenmanni
CCCCCCCCCCCCCCCCCCCCCCCCCCCCCCCCCCCCCCCCCCCCCCCCCCCCCCCCCCCCCCCCCCCCCCCCGGGGGAGGCCTAGATGGAAGAATGCAGTCGGGAAGACGTTTCACGGCTCCGTCACATTGTTGCCGATGTTTATTTTGGGCTGTCCGGGGTGGTTGCAGATATGAACGGTGCGCGCGCAGATAACAGCAAGCACACAAGTGTAATTATATAGCTAGATGCTTATAGTGTGAGGGAGAACGGCCTGTCCTCTGTAACTGACACACGCACGAGCACACACACACACGCGCGCGCGCGTGCACGCACATGCACGCGCGCGTGCACGCACATGCATGCACGCGCACACGCATGCACAGATGCACACACGCGTGTACAAACACACACACATACCCTGCTGCAATTCAACTCCACCTCACGTTATCTATAGCAGGAGTTCCCAAACTTTGTTTGTGCCAGGACCCACCTAGAGAGGACTAATCTATTTAGAGACCCACCAAACAGTACCGGTAACGTCATTTTCATACACTTTTTCCATTTTAGCTAATGCTATACTTGTGTGTGCCCTTAATATTTTTGAGCAGAGCGATCCAGAATCTATGGTGTGAACGTGCCTAAATAAGATTTCATCATATCAGGAACAAGTAGGGTATTTTGCCACAACCTTACACACGACCAATGAGTGGAACAACACGATAGTAAACCGTGGAAGCCTTTCATTGATATTCGTCATTCATTCAATGGCCGCTTGCAATTTTCGCGACCCACTCACTCCCACTCAGTGACCCACCTGTGGATCCCGACCCACGGTTTGAAATCCGCTGAGCTATAGTATCACTGGGAGGTCATGTATTCTTCATGTGTTCTTATGTAACTCCCTATATATTCACACGCGCACACACGCACACACACACACACACACACACACACACACGTATACCCTGCTGCAATTCGACTACACCTTACGATAGCGATAGTATCACTGAGGAGGACATATATTCTTCATGTGTTCTTATATAACGGCCTATATATTAACATGTATTTATATGCACACAAACACACATGACAACACACACACACACAATGGCCGTATGCAGTATATATGCACCTGCAGTACATATATACTCATCCTTCCACCGCACATACAGCCTCGTCAGTAAGGCTGCCTCAAAGCAGTCACACGCACTCATACACGCACACGCACACACGTGCGCACACACACACACATGGACACGCACACACACATGGACACACACATACACACACACACCATATTTGACCATCAGTCTTGTCTATATTATCAAGTGTAAACAGATGTATGTTGAGATACAGTAACCTCTGTCAGACCGTATTGGAGAGGAGCAGGGGAAGGGGGCGGGCTCAGAGAGCAGCGCTCCAATCAGACAAAGGCCCTTGATGATGTGTGGTGTCAACGGCCCCAACAACCCCCCCCCCCCCTCCCCCGCCCCGATATCACCCCGACTACACCCCCATCTTCCTCTGTCTTCCTCTCTTCTTTCCTCTGCTACTCATGTTCACCACTTCCTGCGTCCTCATACTCTCTCTCTCTCTCTCTCTTTCTCTCTCTCTCTCTCTCTCTCTCTCTCTAGTTCCTCTCTCTCTAGTTCCTCTTTCTAGTGCTTTATTCCAGGGGGCTGGCAGCCTGGGCTGGTCCTGTTGTGTGCAATGCGTGCTTGGTGAATTATTAACCAGGCTTTGATGCTTATTAATTGTACCGCTCCGTAATGGAGATGCTCCGCCGAGCCTAGTCCCCATGGTGACGTGACAGTCCTCGTTCACCCACAGACAAAACACACAGAGGAGCGAGCGAGAGAGAGAGAGTGAATGTGAGAGCGAGAGAGAGAGAGAGAGAGAGAGAGAGAGAGAGAGAGAGAGAGAGAGAGAGAGAGAGAGAGAGAGAGGGTGGAATTAGAGCCAACACGAGTCTGAGTCACTTTCCGACATTTGTTGACTTCCCATGCTTGAAAACAAAACCCAGGAAAAAACAGTGAATGAGATGTAATTAGGATCATTTTCATCTCAACTGTAATATTTATAAAGGGGGATTAACAAGGAAGTTTGTGTTAAGAGTGGAAATTGCCAGGGATACCACAATTATCATTATTGCAATACGTCTGTTGATAAAGAATTATCGAGAATTTCTTGATATGAGTCTGTAACAAAGTTTTTTTCTTACTGGCTCGTTTTATTTCAAGCTTTTTGCTCTATCTATCCATTTAAAGCGTTACTATAAACACTATTTGCGCCAAATACTCAGAGGAGATTGTTAGCATTCCTGTTAAGCAGTTAGTCCTCCCTTTGTTTTATTGAAGCAATATTACAGGGCCGTTTTCGATTGTAAGGGGAATGTTATTGTTGGATAAAAATAATTCAGACTCTTACAAAACTCACCAAAAAAAATAATTTAAACCAGACTGCATGCACTTTGCTTGTATGGTTTTGACCAAAACAACATAGAGGACAATGGTTTGTACAATACATAGGTCAATGTCAGTGTGGGTGGTTCAAGGTAATCTTTGCGTCACAAGTAACCGCTGAAGATTGGTCAAAATATGCAATTGGTGGTTGGTGTAATTTCCATAAGTGAAAACAGTGAAAGATAAGCAACACAAAACAATCACTCATTGACATCACAAGGCTTAGTAGTATTAAATCTCTTGATATAGTATTTTGAATATATTGTCTGCCAAACTACTGTATGATTGTTGTGTTTTATGATACAAGGTAAACACATAACTGAAACCAAGCTCTGAAATCATGAATATCTGAAGAACTATTTCACATGACATGATTACAGCCACTTAGAATACAAATATTTGATTTAGAACATAACATTTTTTTATATATTTAATTGTCTAATTCAGTGTAGAAGTGAGAATCTGGTCTCCAAATCTAGTAATGTGTGAATATTTACAAGTTGTTTCTATAAACAATAGCTCCAGTTTGCACCACAAACACTAATCCATATGGTTCCTGCTAGAAGACAGGCAGGCACCCTGCACAACTTTGTGATATAAACTAATATCTTAATTGTGATATGCAGATGAGAAAGGGCTGTATATAATGTATGGGTCATTGTGTAAGGGGATAGTGTAATAATACAAAAACCCATATATTCACCAACAGGAGTAATCTGTGCCATTTGAAAACAGATATTAGCCGAAAGGTACTGGGACTTAAATATGTTTAAAGTATCCCGTTTCTAGCCTTTGGCCATGTAAACATACCCAGGAATTGACTGCAATAAACATTAGTAGGTGGCCAGCAAAAAACACTTGAATGCCAATCTGTTTATAGTAGACCTCCATAAGTCCCATTTACAACACATATGCATGTTCTGCTAACAGAACAACCTTAGAGAGAGAGAGAGAGAGAGAGAGAGAGAGAGAGAGAGAGAGAGAGAGTAATGCCTAAATGACAACTGCCACAGCAGTACTGTAGGGGGCATTAAAGGTGCCTTGCCCCAGGGCTCCCACTGCTAGAGGAGGCTCTGCTTGGCATCTGGCAAGTTTACAGTCTGGCGCTTCCAGTTCAGTTGGTCTCTATACAGGAACAAGTCCAATATATCCTGGCCCACTTTGAGAATGGCATGGTGTTTTCCCATTCAGTGGTTCCATCCACCTCCCAGAATGTGCTCCATTTTTCAAAATGGCAACAAACCACATGGGAACAAACCACAGCCCTATACCAGTTTCAAGTCTGGCCAGGAGATGCTGGCCACATCATTATTAAAATGTTCCGTAACACCAACCGAATCATAGGCTAGATTTCGGGTCTATAAAACCAACCATATACTGTAGCTATGTTCATATGCCATATAAACGCAATGTAAAGTCAATGGATAATATTCAGTAATTGATATCATCTTACACAGCTTGGTGTGATCTATTAATTATGGTCCTATCTATCACTGCCGCAAATCACAGCTCTCATAGATGCATGGTGTACTATGCAGGATATACATTGTTAGGCCTACTCAGGGAGTAGCTTACATAGGTTACATAGGCCTATGGAATGCAATTAAATTCGGGTTCTGTATTAACTGCCCTATTAGATGCATTTGAATCCGATCAAATTCCACAGTGATAAGAGAATCACGCCAGTAGCATACAGTAGCTGCAAAACAGACAGGGTGAGAAGAAAGGAAACGTCACTTACATTCATCTGACCCCCAGCTCCGCTGCAATTAGTGTGCGCTCCCCACTATCTCTCCACAACCTAATTAGTATGCTAACGGTTGTCCAATTCCCCTGACTCGGCTCACAACGAGACAATCCCTGTGGACAAAATCTTAAACGAACCGTTCTGGCCAACAGAGCCGATTTTTTTCATAATATCCGAGACCGCGATGGAGAAACGGCACCGGTTAGGCAATCCCCACCACGAATTGCTATTCCAAGTCAATGGTCTACTTGCATCTTCGTTCCTTATCAGGTGAGCGTGATGTGAGTCAATAGTCAATTGCTTTCTTTACGGCAGCATAAAGGGAGGCTTCTGCAGCCCGCAGCGCTGCCCGGTATTTAACTGGTCTAACGGTTTCTCTCCTCTTTATCCCTCTCTCTCTCTCTCTCTCTCTCTCTCAGCATCCAGGCATCCAACCTCGGTGTGAGAGCCAGGCCGGCGTAGCAGGACGCCGTGCACCTAGCAGAATGAAATGTGACACAGCCACCAGGCCCAGCCCCCTCGTCTCCATAACCTCCTCCCATCTCCGATTTGGGTCTGTTAATTTATTCCACACGCACAAAGTGGGGGGCGGGGGGCTGGCGAAGGAGACGTAGCCCGTAATATAAAGAATTGCTGCCGAGCGCACAGAATCGTTGAAGAGACGGTTCCCATAGACTTTGGTGCCCCCCAGCTCCAGTCAGTGGAAGTAATGTGCGTAAGACAAAGGAGCGGGATGTATGGTGGGACGATATATCGAGTGATTAAATAACAGTGAAATACATACAATATTTAATAAAGTAGAAAATATATTTTTTATTTTTATTTATTTTATTTTATGAGAGCATGTCCTATTATAGCTATTGCTGATAAGGGGTTTGATAGGTTTCAGTTTCATCTGTGTGTCATAATGTCGCCAAATTGATTTAGGTCCACAACATCTGCCGTGCTTGTGCGAGCACGCATTCTCACCCGCACAGGTTTGCCAGCATCAGCAACATAAGGTTCATTCATCACTGGATTTTAGGTCAATACCCCACCTGCGTCGCAGGGAGGGGTGAGCGTGGGTGCATGTGGTTGAAAATGGGAAGAGGCAACCAAACAGCCCAACAACGTACTAGCTGCAGGCTATTATTGATAAATAGTCTGTCTAGTTTGCCAGTGTGAATTTGTCCTCCGTTTTCTGTTTTTCATATGGTTTCAGGGTAAAATCATTCTCTGAACTCTGACATTAGTGCTTTCACCTTACAGGTGATCAGAATGTCCAATGGAGAAAGAAACAATCATAGTCAATTCGAAGTGGCAAGCTGCTAAAGTATATGCAGGACAAGACACACTACACTGATTGGACCCTTCTTTGACGCTCCATGTGATTTTGCATGCCTTATGTTTTTTAGGAATTTCAGAAACACATCTTGTCTGGGTTCTACCAAACAACTTTTTAGCTATTATCATACATTTTTCCATAGCAGATGTTGATCCCTGTTGCAGGAACCGTGTCAGTCATGTGATATATGAAGATTATGAGGACAATTTATCAGAGGGGTACCACACACACACATACACACACACACACACACGCACACACACACACGCACACACACACACACACGCACACACACACAAACACATGCACACACAAATACCAACGATCACATTGAGGTATGAAAGATCCAAACATACTCATCCAAGAACCCTGCACACCCACTAAAATGATAAGGCCAGGACCAGAATATGAAACCCATGAGGCAATATACAACATACTGTACACACTGTGTGTGTGCGTGTGTGTGTGTGTGTGTGTGTGTGTGTGTGTGTGTGTGTGTGTGTCAGGAATCACAAGGCCAGAACCTAAACAGACTGGACACAGTGAATATGCTTACAACAGTTTTATTTGAGTGTCGGTGAAGTACGAGAAGAGGCAGAACAGAAGTGCGGTATTCCCAAGGAAAAACAGCTGCTTATCCGAGGTGTGTGGTGGAGTGGAACCAATGTATAGGCAATGCAGTGCCGCAGGTAGACCTCCTTATAGCAGGTGTATCTAGGCAGGAACCAACACACTGTTCAGGCACAAAGAACAGATGAAACGAAGCACAGATCTAAACTGGCGCGTTTACGTACTAGCCCGACTTAACGTTCCGGAGGATTGGTCATCTGTTCCTCCCCTTTGTCCACCAGGACCAGGCGAGTAGGTAGATAAATAGAAAAAGCTGGTCACAAGGTGTGCGTGTGTGTGTCTTGGGGAAGTTATATTTCTATGTGAGTGCATGTGTTTCTTGTATGTGTACAAGACAATGTAGCCTACCAATGTTGCGTGAACATGTGCCATAGTATTGCGACACACAGCTGTAATATGAACCAGATGGGTATAAGCACACAGAGATACAGTATGGTGGGGTGCTCCGCAATGTAATGCAAGATTTACATGAATGGCTCCACAACTTCACACATTTAGGAGCTCTGCCCCTCTTGTTTGTTCCGCCCCTCTCTTACGCACTGCACACACACACACGCACGTGTACACATTCATGTCATGGAGCACATTAATTCTGGATCGTTTTTCAGTTCTTCCCTCTACCCTCAAAATCCACATGCATCCTGTCCCAAAAATATCTCTCAAATATATTTATACTGTATAGATTATATACTGTATAATACTGTACACACTGTGTGTGTGTGTGTGCGTGCGTGTGCGTGCAGGTGCGTGTCATACAGTCATACACCATAACATAGTCATACAGTCATGTAATCATCCTGCAATCGTACAGTCAGAGGATTACAATTACAACATATAGTTGTCCAGTTGATTTGGTTTGAAACAGCAAGAGTGCATGCCCCTCTTCATATAGACCTTGTGCTCTACAACTTCCACTAGTAGAGTATGCCTACAAGCATACTCTCATGCACAACTCAGTTCCACTGTTGGAAAGTGGTTATAGCTTAGTACTGTAGCTCCAAGCTCATTTGGAAATGGCTTTTTAGGAGCTAATGGAGGTTACTGTCTATGTTGGCTGTAGCCATGGAGCTTTCTGATTCTCTCTCTCTCTCTCTCTCTCTCTCTCTCTCTCTCTCTCTCTCTCTCTCTCTCTCTCTCTCTCTCTCTCTACTCTGTCACATAGTTGCCTCTGATGTGAAACAAAGAGCTTTACATTACAATAACTCAATGTTCATGTGCAATGCACTGAAAACAATGTTCAGATTTGATCACAGTTGAACACAAATGATGAATACAATAGCATGCCACATGGTAATCCTCTGAGTCATGGAAAATAGTATGTCTCTCCAAGTTTTTGAAATATGAATTCTTTAGCCAGCAGGTAGCACAATACTGTTCCTAAACTTTATCCAAGAACACATCCATGGTCTTAACATCTCCCCCTTTACCAATACTTAATCCATTTAACTGTCATCGCTTAATGTGTCTTTGTTTAGGATACCCGCCTGACCCACATGGCTGTCTAAGTCTGTCCTTCTTTCAGGCCTTTCTCCACTATCCATTTCAACCTATTTGTCACACACTCACACAGCAGGTGTATTTATCTGCTTCACCATTCCCACCATGTAAGGATGTGATGAGGTTAAACACTTCTTATCAGCAGAGGAGAAGCTCTGGTGTACACTGTTGACGTGTATCCCATGTTATATAACATGGTGCTGATCATTTATTTAAATAATGTTATTGTCTCTGATGTTATGTGATGTCCATGATGCCTAGTGATTTTCTGCAGCAAATCAATTTCCCCAAGGGGACAAATAAACTTTCTATCTATATGGTTTTAATTACAAATACAAATTTTGTTTGCCTGATGTTCCCGGCATACATATTTTTAAGCCGTTACAGATTTGTTGACTACCCCAACGTGACCAACACAATACCTTTGGCAAATCAAGCTGTATTTGTTGTCTTGTGTCCTCTATTCTTAGAGAGATTATTATAGCTTTAGCTTCCATTACTGTGAGGTTGCACTGCATATACCGTGTAACTGTTCTAGTCTGTTGCCTCTCAGCTAGTGTTACTCAAGTGTCTATCGCTTGCTATGTATAGCCGTCCTCTAAATTACAGTATGTATTTAACTGAATGCAGTGTCGTATAAGGACAAGGTTTGAGTATGTCAAGTAAGTCTTTGTGCATAACTACGTAGCTTTTGCCCCTATTTTAGGGAGAGACGTGAGCAAAAATAGAGCAGAGATGACAGGGCAGGAAAAGGCATTGTTACATGCAGCTTATAGTATAGTAATAATGCTTCCCCAGAACTCACCAAATGATGTCGCACTTCCAAACGGAAGCTATGTCTAACAAAGAAAAATAAGAAGATTAATTTCAGCGGAAATAAGGACGTTAGTTAGCAGTTGAGCTGTTATAGAATAAACAACAAACTGCTTCAACAACAGAGAAGCTGTAGATGTCCAGTTAAGCATAACTGGCAGATTCATTTATAAACACTATATTCTGATAAATATATCACTAATCGTTGTGGGTTAGTCTTTCACTTTGAAACAATATATTATATATTAAGGTGGGGAAGGAAACAAAAGTAGCCTACAGTATGTCCTTCAACTGAGTCTGATATCAGTGGACATTTTGTGACGAGCTTCCAGCTTTTGTGAGGAAACATTTGTGTATTTGTGTATCATTTTATTTTGGTTTATATGCTGTTTTTGTGAACCTTTTTAGTTTGAGTACTGCTTTTATAGCCTAGAGAATGTTATATGTTTAAAATAATCAGAGGACCTTTAAAAGTGGTGAACGAACTTGCTAGGTTGTATGAGCAGCATGTACAGACTGCATCTGGTTGATACACATTTAAAAATGCTCCGGATATCTCTTCCTCCATTTCCATGCCTCTCTCATCAGTTCATTTTTATCCTGCCATATTCTCCTTGGCCTGAGCAGTCACCTTGATACCTACGTAATACATCCTCTCTCCCTCTCCTCACTTATTATCTAACCAAGATGCCCTACCCTTCATTCTGTCAGCATGTTTTATTGTGTCAGAACAGACCAGTTATAAGCAGGCAATCATTTCATTTGAAACCTGACGCCTCTGAACAGTATAACAACTGAATTGTTTAAGGTCATGCAAAACATGCTTTAATATATTACAGTGAAATATGCAATGTGTTTTTTTTGTGGTTAATACAGTATGTGTATGGACCACACACATGTGCGACTGTAATCTATTTTACACTATTATACATTATACTTTAGAGGCATGCAACTATAACATTACTATAGCAATGATCACTATCAAGTGTGTACTTGTAATATCCACTTTCAGTTGAAATAACGAGTGAGGAAATAGAATAATTGCCATTTTAGCCAAGTGAGTAAGAGTTAACAATCCATACATTGTATACATGCTATTCCTGCTCACTCAGTATAAGTTGCTTTATGTCACAGTGAATAGTTGCTGAAAGCCCTCTGCAGCTCACAATAGCCTGCTAATACAAGCCCCAACCAAACAGGAAGTAGCCAGAGCCGAGAACGTCCAGTATAAGGCCATCAACTACACAGCTTTTGCACCATAGGCACAGACATGTCCTGTGTGTGTGTGTGTGTGTGTGTGCGTGTGTGTGTGTGTGTGTGTGCGTGTGTGTGTATGCGTGTGTGTGCGTGTGTGTGTGTGTGTGTGTGCTTGGCATTCAGTATTCCACATCCCCTTGGCTTCCTTCCCTGACCTGTGGCCCGCTGCTGCACAGCATCGTGGGAAAATACAAGTCACACCTCTACACACCTCGCTCGGTCTTGCACACACACACACACGTGGAGAAGGGGACATATTTACAGGGTGTTGATGTTTGTGCGTCACACAAATGTGACATTGGGCTGCAGCTGCCCAGCATAAGGCCTTAAAAATTAAACATGTTTCCACAACAAGTGATTGATAGAGAGTATATAATGAGACCCACCCGTTATTCCCCGGTTCATACATTGTATATTTCTATCTAATAACTTTTCTGCTTATCAGTGGGAGACTGTTGTTTTGGACAAAGCCTGTACCGGAAAGATTCTGGCCTATAGAGAACACTTTAGCGCACGCACGCACGCACACACACACACACGCACACACACACACACACACATACTGTACACACGCACAAAAGTCTTCCATCCTGTGTGTTATCACAAACCCTCTAAACCAGAGGTCCTCAACGCTAGCCTGTATGTTAGCCTGTATGCTATGTTAGCCTGTATGCTAGCCTGTCTCCAACACACCTCATTCTAATGAATGGGTCTACTGCAGAGATTGATAACCACTCATTCAATTCAATCAGGTGTGTTGGAGCAGGGAGGCATTTGAGTCACGCAGGGCACCAGTTTCCCTGGACCAGGGTTTAGGAACACTGCTCTAAACACATCTATTTGTTGAGATTAAAGAAAGACAGTTTTATTGGACAGCGATAAGCCTTTGTTTATTCATATGCATGTGAGTTGTGAGCGTGCTTGGGGACGATGTCGGGTCTTGGCACAGTCCGTGTTGTTTTACAGGAAGGGGAAAGCGGGAGGTTCAAGTTTGTTGGGAGATAAGTGGTCCTTCATGTTACTCTTGCGCATCAGCCACTTCCTGTTTATTGTGCCTGTGTGGTGACGTCCGTTGTTGATAAAGAGGGAGTTGACCTTTAACCCGGGCCGAACAGAAGCTTATCCTGTGATGGACACCGTATCAGTTCTTATCTGTTCACCTCTCATCATACAGCATGCTGTTGTCCATTCTACTTCCCATCTGTCACTTTGTTAGGCAGGGTTAAAAGGCAGGACTCTGATTGGCTGAACAGTGAATGAACCAACAATATTGTGTGGCTACTAGTAAAAATTGTATTTGGAATAGTATTATAGTATTGGTTATTACTGATCCAGGACTTGTTGTTGGCTAGTTTTGTATGTATTATAAATTACATGATTCTGATTGCTTGAACTCTGAATGACCTAAGAACCTTTGAGTAGTATTTAGCATCTTTAACTGTAACACTTGTAAAAAGAGTTTAAAAAACTGCAGAAACAAGGGTCAAGGGATTAATTTTGCCTTATCACAGCTGCCTACAGACAGACCATTGAAAGGGACCATGGTTGCTTCCTAGATGTTAATGCATTTATTTTAGTGCTCTCAACTTGATTTGTCTCCAATATGTGTATTTGTATAGTATTGATTGAAGAAAGAGACAATAATCAAAGAACTGTTGGGTCCCCGGCTATAGCACCACACACACAGCACGGTCATGCTGTGTTTACAGTCTGTGCTTTTAGACTGTCCTTGGATAAATTCCAAAACTACTTGAATTTGTGTTTATTTAAGGATGTTTGGGTTAATTTGGCAAAAAATGTGGCAGAACTCCTATACACTAAATGTGTATAGGAGTTCTGAAGACAATAAGGAAGACACATTGGGGGTTGAGTTCTGTTAGAAACACCTTGGAATAAGCAAGACAGTCGTCCGGATCCTGTGCAGAGGTATTGTACATTCTGAAGAAAGCAGATCATTGCAGCGTTCATTTATCAGCACTGTTAGTTTTGGACCTCAACTTTACCTTCATATTCTAATAGATATCCACCTATACCTTTACTATGGCACTGCACTTTACATTCTGTCTAAACTTCTGCTTACTGCACAGTAACATGCCAATATACAGTATACTGTATGTAATAATAGGCCTATATATTATATTATGCCCTGGATACTGTTACACACTACTGCAATAAAAATGATTTAGATTGGAGTAAAGAAAACAACAAGACAGCTTTAACTTAACACAATTTTTTTCTTCTGGTTTGATGTTAGTTTAAATGCATTGTTGTTTTCTGACGAGTGGCGGTTACTCATTTGTGTGTGTGCGTGTGCGTGTGTGCATGTGTGTGTGTGTTTGTTTCTCAGAATCAGTGTAGCCTACTACACTATTACTACACCTGTTTGTCGTGTCCCGCTCTCCGTTCGTCCTGACACCTGTCTAGCTCCAGTCTTCCCGGTTCTGACCTGTACCTTACAGCTGGCTGACAGTCAAATTAAGGCAGTTTGTGTAATTTATTTACTGTAAATGTTGTCTGATATATAGTATAAAAGAATATGTGATATATTGTGAGAAACACACACATGCACATACTGCATGCATAAGCACATCACAGCAGACAACACAAGATAGAGCAGAAACTGTGTTTACTTTACAGATGCACGCACGGTTTGCGTCGCGATATACAAAACAAAGCAGGGTGTGCAGAGGTTTATGGATGATCAGTAGCCTTCAGTAGCTTCAGTTTTTATTTTGCCGTGAAAATCAGTCTGGAAAGCTTCGGAATAATTTTTGATGTGTCCGAGTAGCATCTGAAATTTCCAATCAGAGTCATGTTGATGGCTATACGGGCGTGGTTTAGGTTTGCATACAGTGAAAACGACCAGATGGTTCATCCAATCAACTGCTACGTATTTTTTTTAAAGTACCTGCCCTTTACAAACAGTTTCAACGTACGACTTCCCAGATGGAGTTGTGACAACAATCCATCTGGCATGTCAGGTTAGAGGATCAGGGGAATGCATTCTACGTCTTTAGGAAATCAGAACACAACATATTACCAGTATAGCACAACGAAAGCACACATTTTATAGTGTGGCCAAGTTGTGAAAGGCTCCAATGGAATGGAACAAAAAGATGACAGTAGTTTCTACCTTTTGAGGTATGTCATAAGGAATGTAACACTGTCATACCCAGACAGCTCGTCAATAAATAAGACCCACAAATGTGTGTCTGCCTACACCCTCTCTACTCGGTAAACAAGAATATATTTAACTCAATTATACTTCATTTCATCTAGACAAAATAGGAGCACAATGCAGATACGCGCACACCGCCAAGTTGTAAAGACTTTCCACCAACAAAGTACTTTGATTCAAAACAGGTGTATAGAGAAAACTCTGGCCACAGAATGTGTACAACATTTGTTAAATCCTTCAAGTAAACTATTGTGACTGATGAGGAAACTGTAAACTTTAGCACGATTCATACACCAGGTGAAGGACCCGAAAACAATGTTTTGGGGAGGTGTACTTTGGAAACAGCTCTTTGGCTTAACAAAGAACACTGCATATGGCAAAAGCCACCAGTGATTACCAACCACAAGGGAGGGTCTCTACATTTTAAGGCAGTATTTCACTTTTATAGATCAGATGTGTTTCAGTACAAGTTCAGCGCCTGTCGTTTGGCCTGTCGAGTTTTCCAACTGGTTAGATTTCACAGTATTACAGTAATGTGTACTTAAATATGCCAACATCTTTACATTTACCATATATTTCTAATTGACAAGTGAATGATTTCAAGCAGAATGGCCAACATTGGAAGCCAATATTGGTGACTAATAAAGGTCCTATTTTGAAATGAGTGAAACAAGGAACAGTATTGTTTGCATGCTAAGGGAACACACATCGTAACGTTAGTGAGCTACTCTTAATTGAGGTAACAGTACAATAATTTGGCCTATTTACCAGAATGTGAGCTGCATTTAAGTGGGGGAAGAGCTGAATAAAGACTAAACATTATACCTGAAAGTATATGAGGTTTTGGAGTTATTTAATAATAGTCATGCCTTCTCTCCCTATCTCCACTCTGCTCAGCATTCTGTGTCAGCATTCACTCCCTCTTCTCCTCCTCATTTCTGAATTAGTGAGTTACTTTTCGTTTTGCGTTTGCCTCCGTGGCAGGGCTTGGTGTTGCGCGCGCGCATGTGTGTGTGTGTGTGTGTGTGAACAGCATGTGCACTGCAAGAGAGAAAGCTGTGTGCTGGTGGAGGGCGTGGGATGAGGGGTTGTGGGGAGAGTGGAACCGGGATGTGGGGATATAGGGCTTGCGGTAAGGGGGTTCACTTATCCAGCCAGTCACTGTTTTATCCCTCAGTTTTCCATGCATTAGGCAGAGGCAGTCATTATTTAGCTGCTGTGTCTCTCTCTCTCTCTCTCTCTCTCTCTCTCTCTCTCTCTCTCTCTCTCTCTGTCTCTCTCTCTCTCTCTCACACACACACACACACACACATACATATATATTAACATATGAGATAGATAGATAGATAGATAGATAGATAGATAGATAGATAGATAGATAGATAGATGTAGATAGAAGCTACATAAGTAGTTACATTGTGCACATGTACACATAAGGATTATCACGCACACACACACACACACACAGTACGTATAAACACTGTTTTGTCACACAGGCCGATGTGAGCAGAGCTTACACTGAAACACAGTGGCCGCTGTATTTCAGCCCCTTCATACACACCAATAGCCCTAAATGGAAAAGCAAGGTGGTGTGTGTGTGTGTGTGTGTGCTGTGTGCGTGTGCGTGTGCGTGTGTGTGTGTATGTAACCGTAACCAGCTAAATCTGCTACACCGCTTAGGATACCCATTGGCTGTCCACATCACAGTGACCACTGCTTTCTGGGCTCTGTAATCACTGCACACACACACACACAGACACACACACTATTTTTGTCCAATCTGTCTACGGATTAGTCTGTAAATTGCTGGGATCGCATGCGTTGCTATGGCAATATTGGACGTTTTTTGAAAGGAATAATAAACAGAGGGATAGATTAAGATTAGATGTGACTGTCTCAGAGGTGTGTGTGTGTGTGTGTGTGTTTATGTGTATATACTGTGTACTTGTTTGGTAGAAGAAAGTTGTGCGCAGAGTGTGTATTGAAGAACAACTGTAAACCATTGGAGAAACACTTAGGTGTCCCACGACACTTCTAAATCGTCTCCATTTGTGGATATTTACGTGAAGACTACTTCCCTATTATTGTGATATTCATCAGTAATGTGTACTGACGAGCTGACATAATCATAAATGTTTATGTTCGCATTACACGTGTGTTCTCCCAAAAGGCTTTTGCTGCAGAACGCCATCTCAACTGTCGAAAAAAAGTGTTCAACTCGTCAATTTTGCTTCTCTTATTAGTAATAGTAGTAGTAATAATAGTCTTAATAAGTCTCTTATTGACTGAAAACTGTCAAGTCTTTGAGAATAAATCACATCAATTAATTGTGACTCAGCTCTGTGAAATTCAGTTTTTCCCTTCTTCAAACTGTGAAGAAATCCAACTAGGCCTACATGATGAACATATTAGTGTATGTTGCTGTGTCTTAACTTCACACAGCCACAAATCAGACCTCATTTGCACAGATGCTATGCAAATG
Organism: Typhlichthys eigenmanni; assembly: GCA_027564635.1. NCBI lineage: Eukaryota > Metazoa > Chordata > Actinopteri > Percopsiformes > Amblyopsidae > Typhlichthys > Typhlichthys eigenmanni. The sequence goes on from JAODUK010020916.1 coordinate 15,373, forward strand.
ATATCAAGCTGTTATAAAGAATATGAAATCATCTGATCAGCGTCCATGCCGTTAATAAGTAAAAACATTATTATATCCTCCTGATTCCCTTTGTTGAACAGGCAATGCGTTCACATTGCACATCAGTGAAGAATCATTCTTCATCATTCAGTCCAAAACATTCAAGAAATATGTACAGAGGATAGCTACTTTCCTTTTGTCAACAATGTAGATAAGGTTCTTGCAAAAAATGGAACCACACCAAAAATGCCTAAACAAAACAAAGAGTGCATTCTCTTCTTGCCCAGCAAGATGGTTCATTAAAGTGGAGTGTTATGGATTGTGACCAAATGTGGCCATTAACTTTAACACATTTTCTAAATGGCTTCAAGTGACAACACAAACCACATACACACACACACACACCCACACACCTGTGCGACAAGTAGTTTTAATTTCCTGTCCAGCTGAGAGCATTGTCGAACAAAGACAGGAAACAGCTAGAAAGATGCTGGGCTTTGATAGTTATGAGCACATTGTGCTGTGCATACACCCTCTGCATGTGTGTTCAGTGAAATATGGGCGCCATGTTGGGGCTGAGGATGTGAGAGGAAGTTGATCAGGACTCCTATTTTGTAGGCCATTGCATGTACTTCTGGTAGACTTAGATTTAATGATAGTCTTGCAGAGCTAGCCTTTCCTCGTATAAAGTCTGGGACACAGCTTTGGCTAACTATGTCAAGATCTGCCTGCTTGACAGGAGAAGTATTTTGACTGACATGCATGAAAAACTACATAACAATGACCAAATCGTATTAAACATACTGAGGAATTCGTTGGGAAACTAAATGACATTAGTCTGGCTGTTTGCAGGTCTTGTAAATCTGTTAAATAACTACAGTAGGCTATGGTTACTGCTTATTAAAATAAATGGACAGACTGAAATTAGTATAAAAAGCACTGCCTAGCGTTGTATTAGAATTACGTATGCAGACTAGTGAGTGACAATGCTGAAGGCCCTTTTACACCAAGCGCGATGCAAAAAAGCTATAGAGACGGTTAATTATTTTAAATGCATTATAATAAATGACACCATACGTACATTTTCACAACTCAAAAATGCGACATATTTTATTTGCTTCAAGGTCGATTATTTAAACTTTTGCCAGGCTATTTAATGGGTTTAACCAATAACAACTGACTATTGATGTCACCTGACAATAGCAGAACTGTCAACGGTAAAAGCTTTGATAAACAACAAAAAAGCCTACAGAATTAAGACAACAGATGAGAAAGTATATCTGCAAACATCGGATATGATTTCAGTAAGTAAATAGGCCTACCGTATTTGACAGTTTTTTTCCATTAACAAGATTGCATTGGCTGGTATAAATGCTTCATGCCTACAATACAAACATGGACCGATGGATGTAAGCTATTTAAAAATTACGATCCATAGCAACTGCGTCACTTTCATCTTGAAATACTGACTGATGTTTCTGCTACCTTGCCGAGACTAGTGTCACTCACATGGGTAGTAGGACTAATCGTTGTGTACAGTAACGTTGTGCAGGTAGGCTACTGGGCCTATCAATAGCCTAACCGCCTCAGGGATAGCTGATTACAGACAGAGATTTCCACGTTGGTAGCCAGCTTTATTTGGTGGCATTCAAATGACAATATATATAGCCTACATATCAGGCACTACGCTGAGCTGTATAGGCTACACCAGGGATGGGGAACCCTGATCCTGGAGAACCACTGTCCTGCATGTTTTAGATGTCTCCCTGCTCAAACACACCTGATTCAAATGAATGGGTCGTTAGAAGCCTGATAATGAGCCATTCATGTGAATCAGGCCTGTTGGAGCAGGGCATGCAGGGCAGTGGCCCTCTAGGACCAGGGATGAAAGACCCTGTCCTAGAAGGTTCCATAGTTTCAGTAAGAAGGTTATACATTTTGCAAATTGAACAATGAAATGTGCAGTTATTCCTGCCAGTAGACGTGATGCTTGAACAACTCTTGTCACAGATTTCTACCAACCTCAATGCTTTTATTCAGCTGTCGGGCGATTATTGCTGCCCAATAAAGCTGGCAGGGAACTGTGATTTTTACGAGAGCCTTCATGTGGTTCCTGGCAGCTTGTGTGCTTTCTTTCATCATGTTCATCTGTACCACTGCCGTATTTGCTATCGCTGACCCAGTTCCTTGCTAACGCTAATGGTCTATTGCCTCCAGATGCAATCTGTAATGACAGAGCGAGAGGCCGGAGGTGTGTGTGTGTGTGTGTGTGTGTGTGTGTGTGTGTGTGGGTGGGTGGGGTTGCCAATAAAAACTTTGGATTGTAATTGATTGGAGGCTGGGTGCAATATGTCAACAAAAAGTATAGTCCATGTGTGCATATGTTTCTGTGTGCCTCTGTGTCCACGTGATATTTGCATGTGAATTCTACAATAATCACACTTTCTTTTGCTTATCATTCTCCTGGTGTGGGTGAGCTGGTTGGAGCCGATTCTGTCGAGAAGCTACAGCTGCCACATGATATTCCTTATACAGGTGGTTCAAATTGTCTTTTGAGTTTATAGTCTCCATTGTGTGTATCGCCCTTGAACCCCACACTCTTCCACTAGCAAGTCCGATCTGTTTATGCTTTCCTTTCATATCCTTTATTTTGTTTTTCTGGGTTCTCTCTTCGTCTTACAGTTGCTGTCTATTTTAATTATCTGACTACAAAAGACTGAAGAAGTGTTTTTAAGTTGGCAGGTAAAGAAACTAAAGCACATAATTCCACACTGGGTGTTCTCTCTATGCTACTGTAAGTGCTCTTTTCTGGAGGCTGTCCAAAATAGGGTGATTTGCGATGCGTTAACATTCCAGTCAAATCTGAAAGGAAATGTGAGAGATTACCAGCCCAGGCGTGACACAAACTCACTATGTTGTCGTAAAGTACTGCCATCTCGACAGTTAGAATATCATGATATAACTCCATAAGAATTACTGTAAAAATACCTTTAGACCAAGTCTTATGAAATAGGCTGGAAAAATAGAATTATACAATTATCAAGTGGACGCACCTTCTTGCTATTCTGTCTCCTTCAACTCACGCTATCATCTTTCTTGTTTGGTGCTGCACAGGACGGGTCTGGCCTCTGTCGTCAAAGCTTTGGCCCAGATACTGTTTTACTTTTGTGATATGAAGCGAGACTGGTTCAAGCTTTTATAATTACAGACAGTAATGTTGCAGTACATATACATTTACACAAATAATTAAATAAATATGCTCAGAGTAGCAGGAGACCTTACTTGTTGCATGCAGCATACAGGTCTATGAAATGTCTCAGACAGCAAAAATGTAATGCACTAGCTCTGCATTAATTTGTATGTGTTTTGTAGCTTTGCATGATGGAAATATTCATACATGGGAATATGAGGACTTCCGAGGATTTCTAACAAATATACAGAGCAAATACTTGTGGGATTTCTACAGCCAGGATCAAAGTGATTACTTGGCCGGGTCAAGCTGTGTTGTCCTAGCTAGAACCCTGTCCTCATCCTCAGGCTTGTGTAAACAGGACATCCTCATACTCATACTGAACACTGACCATTTCCACAATATGAGTCTTTTAGTTTGTGTTTTATGTGATTTATGCGTATGTGATTGTACACAAGAGTGTAAGCTGTAATTTACAGACTGTGTTTTGGATGTGTTTGGAGCGGGTGTGCAACATGGTTAAACTGCATGGCATAGGGATTTGACTTTATATATACGCTGGGCAGTAGTTGACCTCATCAAAGCCTTTGCTACTGCCTGATAAATTTACTTCCTCGTGCATTTCAAGATATATAGCCCCTCAAGGCCCCTCTGAACACACGCAAATGTGCATGCACGAATGAGACTGACAGACATATTTTGCTTTGCGCGGTAAAAAATTGAATGGTGGCAAACCGAAGTGTCAGACATCATAAACGTAATAGGTACTTCTCTGATTCAGTGCAGTAGTTGATAATCATTTCGATGCATGGGTTGTGAAACCAGTGACAGTCTGCCCAGAGTAGACGGAAACACTTAGGCGTAACAGAAGAGCAGCACCAAGCTCTCCATGTTATTCTGCTCCAAAAATGTAAATGGAAGATTTTTCATAAACCATGGCCCTTGTGCAACATGGACTTCTGAGACTTTAGCGTGATGAAGATATTTTAGTATAAATAGCAATGGCCGGTTTATGCTACTGTGTTATCTCTTTTGTTTCTCAGTCTCTAGCCTCTTTCATTATATATTTTAATTATCTCCCTCTCTCGCTCTATCTCACACACACACACACACACACACACACACACACACACATTAATTCTATTTTTAATTTCTCTCTTTCTCTCACTTTCACACGCACACACACACACACGCACACGCACACACACACACACACATTCATTCTATTTTAACCCTCTCTCTCTCTCTCTCTCTCTCTCACTCACTCACTCACTCACTCACTCACACACACACACACACTCTTCTGACAGCCTTCCCTGTCCCCAGTGTTTGCATCATTATTTTGGTTTCCCGCCTGTCATCTTTCAGCGGGCAGGCTTGTCTTTTGTTGACATTTGTGCTGAACCTTGCGGGGCAGCTGGATTCACAAGATCACGATCAGAATCCATCTGGCTAGGCTTCAACCAATGCGTTTGGAGAACACCTTCAGTAGTGCGGACCAATCAGCATCCTAAGAGGAACTACTGGCAGCTACAGACTTTGTATAGGTGTGACATTAGCTCTTGATAGATAGTGATAGACAGATGGCTCATCCAATCCCCTGACAAGTATTTTTTCAAAGTGCCATGCCCTTTCCCAACAGTTTCCATTGGAGACTTCTCAGATGGTTCAGTGTAACAAATCATCTGGCAGGGTCAAGTTACCTGTGCTGGTCCATGTGTGTTTTATGTCGATTTCAGGGGCAACTAAGAAATTCTTGCTCTGAACTGTGGGACTTCAGGGGAATGTGAACTTGAATGTGTTTGCTTTTTAAGTAAAATAACCACAGATAAGTCTTGTAGCTTTTAATACTTTTCATAATGTTCCACGGTCGAGAGGAAACGTTAAACAATAAATAGTACACATTAACTAGCTATTGTAAGAATAAATTGTATTCCACTGATTAAATCTCACCACAGACAATAGCACTATCCCTATCCGTACCCATATTCTCTGTAGATATATCAGCATTTTACAAAATCATGCTCATGCAGATTTCAGTGGTTAATGTATTCAAACCAAGCCATGTTTTTCAAATAGCAAACCTCAGCAGTCACACTTATTGGTTGACATTTTTACATTAAATATATTATTGTACTATATGTGTTATTGTTTATTTCATTCTATCTTTCTCTTAGCTCCGCTGTCCCCCTTTAAAATGTATGTGAATGTGTGGCTGAATGCTGAACGTCACTTGAGAAGCGCAGAGCGGTGCTAAACACTAAACTTGCATCAACAAAGGCAAAGGTATAGGGCTTTCCCGTACATCGCTGTTATATTTCATGTAATCTGTATCACAATGTCACATCGGGCACTGCTAAGATCATAAGTCATTTACCCAAAGGTGGGTCAAGCAAGTTCAATTATTTTACAAACTACATGAAAGGAAAACACCTGTAGTGTACATTACGTCACAGTAACTGGTGAGAGCCAGCATAAAAGAAAGTAATTCTAACAGGTCAGATAGGCTACTGTATTATTTTGCATCTATCTATGGTTTCTGTTTAGGATTTTGGAAAAAGGATTCTGCCCAGCAGCAACATCAATTAGAAGAGCGGATAAGGATGGATAAAATAAGTTTTGATCGCCTCTCCCAGTGTGGTAGTTAGCATTCTCCATTTAAGAGTCAGGAAACATCTTGGCAGAGCCTGCGTTTCTCCAGGTGCTGAAAATACCCGGAGAGAGGGAGGGGGGGCCTGATCTTCCAGACAAGTGGGAGATAATATCTCAGAATGAAGCTCTATGAGCAATATAACTAATTGGGGAAGACAATGGTCAAAGTGCGAATGGTGTGTGGATGTTATAGTGTTGGCAGAGGTGAGGGCTTTAAAAAAAGAAACTCAGTACGGAAATGTGTGTTTGTGAGAGAATGTCCTTGAAAATATGTTTGTTTGTGTGTGTGTGTGCGTGTGTGTGTGTGTGTGCGTGTGTGTGTGTGTGTGTGTGATGTTGGAAAAGTATTATTGGACCTATTTTTTGTACACTTAAATTAGCTGCAGGGAGGGATACATCTGTATTTCAGAGGTGGTTTCCTCTGTCCCACAATGAAACACCAGCTGCCATTTCATTAGCTTGGCATCATCCAGACAAACAGAACACTATAAATATGAAATTAGAGCATTGTAAAAGAAAATAGATAATTCATGTGTACGTTTCCTGAGAATAACTGACATAAAGCAAATGGCTTCCCAAGATACAAAAATACATTAAATGTATATGATTTGTTAGGAGTTGTTAGGAGGTCAGACAAGCAGCTCTTACCTGACCTTTATATATCCATTCTAAATACAGCTTGGTTGGTTTACAGACATGCTTTACATGTGTGACCTGTTCTGAGGCCATGATAATGGTTGTATTTTTATTTTTATATTTATATATACAGTATATATGTATATGTATCATATTATATCTGATCACTCATCAAGTCTTGTAAAACCAAGTGACAAGGCATTCGTTAATACGACTCATATGAACTTACTACATTATGATAAGAATTAATTAATTAAAGATATGGGAGCATTCCCATGTCTCACCAATTTGATATGGATCAATGGAAGCCATAATAAAAAGGTCCACATTGTTCCCACTAAAAATATTCATATTTTAGCCATATTGTTATGATTGAAGCAGTAAAGCTATAAACCTTGATTGTGAGTGTCTATACACATGCATGCATGCGTACCGCACACACACACACACACACACACACACACACACACACACAGTGTTCCTGCTGAAGACACCCCAGCTTTGGCTGTCATCCTTCACAGGAACACAGGAGACAGATGTTCACAGCAGACACACGTGAGTCATAACAGCTGGGAGAAGATACGACACTTCTGAACAGCAGATAAAGGCAAGCCAGCCCCTCCCCCTCCCCCTCCCCTTTGGGACATGGATCTGTGTCCCGAGGTCTTCCTGCTATGACCATGGCCTCTGTGGTGGATGATGGTACTATAGAGCATGGTCTCTGTCAAAGCCACGACCCCCCCCAAAGTCAAGAGGTTCATTGCATGCAATCCCTTGCTTGCCCCTAGCCCATAGCTTGCAGCCAGATTACTACTACTACTACAAGTTTTTATAAAAAATAATACATTCTTCAGTTTACTTTGTTCTTCTTGTCGTTAAGAGAAAAGACAAGAAAGAAAAAGTTTGTTATTGTGGAGGAAGTATCTCCCACCCAAAGCTACACACAATATCTCAGAAGACCACTGGCTAGACTGTCACCGACCCTTATTTTTATAATGATAATGTTATACTATTTAATTTATCACAACTAGCAAATCCCTGGAAAATCAACAGTGATGTCCGTCCAGTCCTAAAGCTTGATGGTTATTTGCATATGTTATTTTGACCGTTGGCCAGCTTCTACTAACCGCAGCAGGAGAATCCACCATATTTGGCCGAATGGTGCACCAGCGGATGAGAGTGAGCAGAGGTTACAGGGATATTGGGGTAAATGTATTGTCTGTGGAAACCCAAGGGAGTTCATCCGTTTCCCTCTCTTCCGTTCCAAGAATGCTGTGAGGTTATCAGCCTGCACTTTTGGGGACGTAGCGATAGCATTGCCACGGTTTGTTGTCAGTTTGTGTCAGTGCAGGAGGACACAGCTGTGATGTTATGGACCAGCCATGTGTATTTGAGCAAGATGCATGAGCGCTACCTGCGCCTGACTAATACATTCATTAAATTATTAAATAGTAAATCTCACAAATCTTTGGTTGTATACAGTATGTGAACAATACATTTCAGTTATTTCAATAAGAATATCGAAACCTTTTTTGAGAGAAAATTATCCTGATATTGGAAAATGATTGACATTCATGTTTATTGAGTCTGTTGTTTTTGTGTGAGTTCCCATCAACTTAATAGTGGAAACTTTTCACACCCCACAAATGGGTGTCTATAACCTCCCCCTTGACTATTCGTCTTTGTCTTTTATTTAAAGTAATCCATTAGTACTCTATTAGTAAATTACTTGTGTTTCTCCATTGCTAAGCTTGAATAAATATATTTAAATAAGAGCCAGGATAATAGCTTGAGATATTTCAGTACGTGTTTATAGTGATTTTGTTTTTTTTCCACTGGATGTTCGTCGTTTTGATTGCCAATCATAACTTTAGGTCTGTGAGGAAACCTTGCTAATACAGACATGAAAATGTCCATTAATAGAGCAATTAAAACCAGAGCCAACAGTGAGTAGAGGCAAAGGTTTAGACTGGAGTAAATATGATAAATACACCCCACACTGTGTGTTCTCACATAACACAACACTGCATCTGCTTGCCAGCATGCCCCAACAGTGGGTTCACTGGCTGGCTCTGTGGTTCCTCTGGTGTGTCTCTGTGTGTGTGTCTGTGTGTGCACGTGTGTCTGTCTGTCTGTGCATGCACAGCTGTGTGTGTATCTGTGTTTTTGTGCGTGCGTTTGCGTTGGCATGTCTGTGTGTACAATACCTGAGATGCTTTATGCGTTCATTACATCACTGAGTGCGTGTGTATGTATTGCGTGTGTGGGTTTAGTGTACACAAGCATGTATGTATGTGTGCATTTTGTGTCGCTTACATTCATGTCGCTTACATTCATGTCACATTTAAGTTGAACACACACTTGTTTATATTTCCTAGAGGAGCTTGGGGGTCCACAGACCCTGACCGGGGAAACTGCAATGAGCAGAGCAGAGTAACAAACGCAACCTGTCCTTAGCTAATAATACCAATATCATTTATGATAATTAGGGCAGTCAATATATAAAGCATGTTGAATGGTTCATACTGAAGTAAGGGGTTCAGCGATTGGAAACTATAACATGTTAAAAATACCATCAAAATGTAACCCTTTATTTGCAACCCTTTATTCGCAACTGACTGCTACGGGATAGTGGGGTGAGTTGAAGGGGGGTGGGGGGGTTGGGTCCTAAAATAGACCGCAAGCCACTCAAGCAGAACCAGGCGAATGGAGAATGTATTGATTGACACTGTGACCTTTCCTTTACTGCCATCACAGAGAGATGGGGGTTGGCTTCTTCCAAGACCCATAATCTCCTCGTAGCGCGACTGCAGTAGCAACATCTAGCCTATAAGACAACCGCTGCCATATTCTCTTCTTGGTTTTGATTTATTGCATTACTGTTATCCCCTCTGAAAGGCTCAACTTCGTTTGTGTGTGTGTCCGTCCATGTGGGGGCCATTGTGTAGTTGTGTACTGCACACCACCAAATTCTTCATTTCAAGTGACAATACCACTTGACACTGTAACGCAAGAAGTAATAATTTTAACATAGCCGTGAGTGTGTGTTTAAGGGGTATGAGGTGTGGACACAGGCCAGTGAAAGTGGTAGTGATTGAACTATAAAACCACTTGGAGACTGGGGTTTATGTGTGCACGTGTGTGTGTGTTTTTGTGTGTGTGTGTGTGGTAAGGCACTCGACTGGAGAAGGGGTCTTTGTGGTTGAATCGTGTGCCAATAACGGTGGTTACAGATCTATATTTGAAACAGATTATAAAAAAATCCAGTCAATATTCTTAAGTGATGTGGTCTGGGGCGCATGACGGCTCTATGGAGGAGGGTCCAGTGCTGCAGAGGAACACAATTGAAAAAGAAGCTGGTTGATTGTGGAAACAGTGAAAGAGTATCCATTTTATAAACAGAGCAAGACGTGTGCCCTTTATATAAGTATACTGGAGTAGCCTACTTGTCATGTCAACAGAGAAAGTTGGCATGAGAACATCTGAATTTAAATTTGAGAGATGGCTCTCCCCCTAAAATGACTATGTTGAACAAGGGTAAAGGTTAAAGCGTGTGGAGTAGGGAGTGCTACAAGGAGTGTGTTTAGTTCAGTAGCTACCCTGCATATGACAAGCCATTATAACCCTTTAGAGAAGGAGCTTGGTGGGAACTGGCAGTAATTACAGGTCAGGGATAGAGCTCTGGAACCTTTGACTAACCCAGCACATACATACACACACATACACACACACACACACACACACACACACCTAAACAGCCAAACACATTCAAACTAAAACACACACACAACACATACTGTTCACACACAGTGAAATGCATGTGTGCGAGCACACACACACACACACACACGCACCAACATGTGCACACGTACACCTGAACACTGAAACACAGTACAACACCCGCACACATACATGTGCAAACACTGAAATAATTTGAAACACACACAGTACAAAAACAGACGTGCGTGCACACAAACACACATTCCCACACAAACATTTTTGTAATTAATATCCCAAACTTTAATAAAAGATATTTTGAGACACTACCGCACCAACATCTCTACCATACTGTTGAACTAGATCAATATCTGGCCAGCACACACAAACACTCATACCATCTATGCCTGCCAAGGGGATAGGCTAACAAATCAGCATGACCTTTGGAACAGGAAAAAAAGAAGAAAAAGAAAAAAAACAGCGAATGACTTCCAGCTGATAGAAGGTGATGACATAAGAAGAGGTGGTGCCATTTTGTTCTCTTCATGTGAGCCAACCAAGACAAAAACCAAACTAGCTTTTAGCTTGCTAACTTTGTCTAACTACTGAGCTTGTCTGGCATGTCCACGTTTTAGACAAAAAAACAGTTCATAGACTTTGACTTTGACAGTCGTTCAAACTATGTTGAGATTTGTACTGAGTACAGAATGAGCTATTCCAGTCTACAATGCATTTCCCCATGAGGTTTGCCAGAAAACTACTGAATACAAGCACCATTAAACAAGGTGCTTAAGCTACAACCGAAACAGATTTTCCCACACTGCTCTAATGCCAACTGTAGACAGAGATCTGTAGTTGCGACGTGCAGTTTCCAGGTGTTAAATGTTAGCAATGAAATGTGGCAATGCTAGAGGTTTCTACAGTGGTCTTCCATGGTCAGCAGTTTGAAAATGCAAGTTAAAACAAAAATCCTGCTCACGTTTACAGACAATAAAAAAGCAGGTCTACTACTGTGAGAAACACATGGTATTTCTTTATTTTATGTATTTTTATTAGGCTAATATCCCTAGAGAGGCCTCAGGTGGATTTTTGTGGATGGAAATAACATCATTAACGGCTTGGCCCTCCGGTCAATTAAATAACTGACACGGTGACACTGAGCCAACCACCAACCTTTATACTGACAGTAGCACAGAAGCAATAATTACACGTGGGTTCGGCGCCAAAATGCTATATACCAAACCACTTGACTATCTCTGGGCACAAAGAGACATCCAACTGGATCCTGGCTCAACATCAGAAGCGCGATGATGTGGTGGAACCCCCAGCTGCTGATTCAGCCTGTTAGAAAACCCAAGACCATAGAGACCACCGTCCCCTGAACTCATATGCTCACTCAAATGCTCCCTTTAATCCTGAATTACCCCAGAGCTAACGCTCTCTCTCTCTCTCTCACACACACACACACACTCATTGCTTCCCCTGGGGGTTGTTTCTTCACAGCAACACTCGTCACTGCGTACCACACCTCAATCGCTCATTGAACAAGAAACCTCACATTCAGTTCCAAGCAAGCTCTGCAACAGATTACCCCCCCCCTCCCCCTCCCTTTGTAACCCCTGCACTGGTTTAATTGAACCCAGTGTCACCATTACCTCACAATTAACTTGGAGGCTGAGAAGAGATACTCTTGAGCGGGGGGACTCTGAAACGCTCCCCAGTGAATGTTGTAAACTCATTTGAGGTTTCCATTTGTCAAGCCAAGATAACTGTAAACCTTAACTTGTGCCCCAACACAGAACAAACAATACTTTTTTAATCAGGTGGGAGATGAGTATCCATTAGTTTATCTGAATATAGCATATATTTGTTGAGTTGGCTTTTCCATCTATTCACTTGTCCATCTTCTGCAGTGACATAAAATGCTTACAGTATGTTTCTCTGTTTTCGTAGTAGCCTAATCCCATGGCACACTAACTAAGTAGTCGTGATATCTGATGAGAATGCTGACAGTTTTGGTGTGTAAATGCCATCATTGCCGCTATGCATTCCTAATTATTTCGCTCGACTGCATGGCATGCACATTTACTCTCACCCAGATAAAAGTGCTACACATTCACAGTTACGCACCAAGTCTCACCTCATCTTACTTAATACAGGAAAATTAAGTAAAATAACAGTGACTAATAGCAGACTAAAGTTAGTTTACTGGACGAGGAACCGTATAATGAAGTGTTAAACCCCTTATTGGAATAAAGACTTTTTTTTTTTAATATATATATATTTATTTATAAGTGATGTCTTATTAAGTAATTATTTACTTATAATGAAAAACATCAGACTATTTGCCAGTAGGGATGAGGAGAGATATCAGTCTGTTGGTCAACATATAAATGACTGCATGTACTCATTGAATGCAAGCCTCAAAGAGTTCTGTGTGTAGCATATAACCTATGTACTGTACAAATGGGATTTGTGATCCCATTATATAGGCTACTATAATAAATATCCATAAAAGGTAACATGCATTAATAACGCGTATTTATAATGAATGTGTTCATTTGTACTTGAAGTTGGTTATGTTGTGGTATGTATTCTGCAGGTCAAAGTCAGTAGTCATGCTCAGGGTGAACACACAGTGACACCATGTGGTCATATGTGGTCACACTTCACTACCTGATTATATAAGTATATTTTCTATTTTTTAGGTAAACTTTTCTCTAAGTATTACATTATGCAATATAATTTATTTTATTAATCTGATAATTTTATCAGTTAGACTGGATTGATATCTAATAGTGTCAGTCTTGTGATTAATTCCATGCTGTAACGTTCTGTATCTTGCATATCCTCAGATATAATATGCCTTCCTATCAGCACATTTGAATAGAAACTGGGGGAGAAACATCATAAATGGGACTCACAAATCTCATGATATTTTAGGTTTCTTAGAAGACAATACATACAACTGCTATTGCTGTATATGTGTAATAAATGATGGACATTATGAAAACACTGTCCATAATGCAAACTGGCCAATATTTGTATTACAACATTCAACCTTGGAATATATAAAATATATCTAATATCTTTATAAATAGTTGGCTTATACTTATTTCATCAGATGCTGGTGAAAGCATGCCTTCTAAAACTGTGCAAACAAAATATAAAAATCATTCTTCCCTGTAAATCCTGAAGTCTATGATATCTGGACTGAAATTAAACTAAATTCAAGGCAAATGCAAAGAAGGGTAGGTTATGGTTAAGGGTGCTCAATTCTCAGCCAAAGGGTTCAGAGTTGAAATCCATATACCTCGCCTACACAATGTTGCATTTTGTGCAAGAGTGTGTGTGCATGTATGTATGTATGTATGTATGTATGTATGTATGTATATTTATTTAATTGAACATTTGCTATATTTTCAACTGCATATGCCCACCTCCACTTTGCACGTATGTTGTATGTATGTAACTACAAACTCACTGGAAGACCTACTGTATGTTTTGTTCTGAGCTTCATGTGCTTCAAAAACAGAAAGAAAGTGCTGATGAGTGTCAGCATTACATTCACATTAAAACTTAATCCAGAAAAGCATTGCAATTTTCATCTTCTGCAGGGTCCTCGTGGTTTTTGATAAGGGCCTCTGAATCCTTAGCATCTTTGCCAACATGCACTCCCAACAGGCTCACCACTCTGACATGACAAAACAGAAAGGCACATAAGAGTCACAGAACCTATGGCAAAGTGTGTAAATATGTATTACATCTGGCACATGAGGGGTTGGGTCAGGTCCTCCGAAATAAACGCACGCCCGCACGCTTAGGTACACTTACTATGGCATTATTCAGAGTATACTACATTGAAAGATGCTACTCATAACTGAAGTTATCAACATACTTTTGATTTGATGGTTTATTATTCATTACTAATAAAACTTTAACAATTTCCCATTCTGTACCGCAAACACAATTTCCATGGGCAATTTGTTGTCTGTTATTGGTTTTCTTTCCCCTCATTCAATGTGGTTTATAAAGCTCCTCTTTACTACATGTTACACTGTGACTAATATTAATTACATTTGTTGAAATAATCCTGTTCCAGCATGATTTCATTAGTCGATATTTGTCAAACTCATGGAATATACTTAAACTATTGTATAAACAAATATTTTTAATCTTATTTTTTTAAATTGATTGGTTAGAAAACCCTGCCAACATAGGTTCAACTCTTGCCTTGACAGGTACCATCAAGTGGCAATGCTGCTATTGTGAAAACAATCCACCGTATAAATGGTGAAGGTATACTCATGTGATTGCCACTCACAGAATATAATGTTTCAAGCTACACCCCGTTCAAGCTTACGCAGCACTACTGATCTAATGGATTATCATGCAGCGTCAGTGAATGTTACTACTGCATCGGTATTGCAGAGAGAAAAAGCAACATTTTGTATTTGGACTCAAAATTACAACATATACTGTACATTAAGGCAACTGACTAAGATGTACTGTTTGTGTTGGGTAATACCACTTTGAAGAAGTAGTGGATTGCAAGTATGCAGGAATGAGAAGAGCTAAGAGCTCTCAGAAAAGCAAAGTTTCTGTCAGTGTTAAAGTAGGCAGGCAGCCATGTCTGAAATGACAAGTCATTATCATCCCTGGCAATGACTTGGCAGAAAAAACAGACATCAAAGTATATCTTTCAATTTGGATTCTGTTTTATCTTAAATTAATTTAACTATCGTTAATGTATTTCACTATCAAAATCTCACAGTCGTGCTAGAGTCTGATTTTAATAAAAGTGCAATACTGCAGCCACCATGTCAAATGGCCAATTAGTTCCGGAACCAGACCCTAGCTATATTTGTCCATCAGCCACCCCATGTCTTGACTGATGCCTGATGTTTAATTCAAATGGCATATATAATAATTCAAATGGCATATTTACATTTTTAGTGCAGAAGTTTAACCAATCGAAGGGTGCAAATTGGAGTTACAAGGAAGTGGTCTATATGTCTGCCGGTTAAACAAAGTGTGGGTGTTATTTGGCATGTTTAAGCATCTGATATGGTCAGGGGATTAAAACATTTAATATCATTAGCATACATTTTTTTATTATCAAAAATCCACAACCTGACCTTGACTGTTTTATCCAAAACCAAACCCCCCTCCCTCCTCACCTAAAGATTATTTTAAGACAAAATACCACCTGCGAATCACTTTGCTTTGGGTCACCCGTCCCGATGCAGGACTCTGGCATAACCTGCCCACTGCTCTATATCAGAAAAACAGAACTAACTCACCCTAGGAGGGCCAGGGGGACGAGACAGAGGCCTGCAGCCAACAGGAAGCTGAATCCAGGGAACCATGCCACTGTGGCAGCATAAATACTACTGAAGACAGCGATGGCAACATTGCTGCTGAGGCTGTCCAGAAAAGCCACACAGGCAAAAAGAGCCCCTGCACACAACACAGAGAGACAGGCAGAATATAGGCAAAAGTGAACAGCACAGGACATTACAAGAGACTTTGAAAGTAATGAGCCACTGGCTGCCTATTGGCCCTTCTGAAAACTGTAACTTCATTTTCAGCACCATTTCACATTTTTTGAACATACCATAACTCATAATATGTCATGTTTACTCTAAAATGTAGAGGGATTAGGTTTTCGATTAGGCAACGCCATCAGTGTGGCTGATAAAACAATATAAATAAAACTGAAAAACTAGCAGAGATATTAACTTGGCAACTTGAAAACCTGGGAAATAGTAACTAACAGGAGTAGCTAAGTTGTTTTAACATCACTTAAATAACTAGGTATGCCAAAACTTGAAGAAACCTGTTGTGTATAATACCCCCCTTCCCCTTTCGGTTTACACCAGCTACAAGAAGATACATTTATCTCAGCACTCTACTTGTTAACACACTTAAAACACACTCACCCTGTTGTTCTTTTGAGACGATCTTAGACATTATGGAACGGAGGACAGGGTATGGCATTATAGCCAGAAGCATTGGCACCCTTACTGTGGAGAGAACATTTAAACCCATGGTCACTATGTGCTGACTGACATGGAAAACATATTTAAATTAACAAAGTTACCTACAGTATAAATGTACATGTTACAATATATGGATGATGGGTTTCAAACAGCATGGAGCAGTGAGTGACTCACACTCCTATCCACTCTCAGTCGTGTTTCGAACGCAAACATAACATTCGATGATTAGAGATAGAGCGTGCCGTTTGGTTCATGCAGAATATTAATGGCTTTTATTAATGGTTTTCAATAGACTGACAACAGTCAGCAGAGCATGATTTTCTTTTTTTGTATGTAAAAAAAGGTCAGCATTTTTCCTGACACAACAATATTAACAAAAGGTATAGACCACGTTTATGTTTTATGACGTGGAAGTTTTTATGTGGCTGTTTTCATGTGGCAGTTTTTTCGGGGTTGCGAAACGATTTTCAGGGGTCGTAAGATGTTTACAAACATTTAGATGCAATACAATTACTTTAAAATGGTTTACATTAATATTGTATAGATTCAATGGTATGCATTTGTAACCTGGCTCTTCCCTGTAGAGGAGAACATATGCTAACACCCAATGGGGTTTTAGCATAACACAGCATCCAGCCGACCACCGTTATATATTCATGCAGCAATAACACGTTTGGACACACTTATTTTTGAATGCCCATGCATCAAAAAGATTGACAATCACTATTATAAAAATAGCTGGCATCATTTTTTGGTTGACTGTGTGTTAACGCGCTTCTCACCGAGGAACATGCATAAAGTGGTCTTAGTGAAGGCCACCAGGACCATGCCCGTGCCCAACGACAGCACACCCAGGACAGCGATGACGAGCTGGGGGACTCCGCAGTACGTCAGCGCCCACACCCCCAGGAAGCTCGTCAGGAACACGGTGGTGGACAGCGCCGAGCCGTAGCCGATCAGGATCTCGCTCCAGCACAGTGGCGCGTTGAGCTCGTAGAGGGTGACGTTGGAGGGAGCGCCCATGTTAATGAAGGCGTAGGTGGACAATGTCATCAACAGGAGGATTAAAAGGGCACTGGAGCGGCGGTCTGCCCCTGCAAACAGCTGGTAGATCCCATAGACAGTGTTCTTCAGTGCGGGGCGGAGAGCGGGACCGTCCAGGTGGACGGCATCGTCGCTGGGCTTGCTCACGGTCTCCTCCAGGACGAACACAGCATAGAGCAGCGTGATGCACTGGCATATGGCTGAGGTCAGGAACGGCCAGTTGAAGCCAGCGGCCCTTAAGAAGTAGCCTGTGGACAACGAGGCCACACCAGACAACAGGCCAATCACCATATCTATCCCTGCCATGCGAAGGGTCTTCTGTCGGCCGTCCTCACACTGGTCGGCTATGTAGGCAAAACAGCCGCCCAGGAACGTTCCCAGCCCGCCAAACATGGAGCTCAGCAGTGAGCTGCCAATCAACAGGTAGAGGTTCAGCTCAAAAAAGGACACGGCCAGGAAAGACAGGTTGTACAGCAGGGAGCCGATCAGGGGTAAGATGATGGTGATTTTGCGCCCTCGTTTGTCGCTATATGTCACTATGATGAGAGTGATAACTAGGGAGGGTATGGTGGAGAACAGCTCTGTGTAAAGGGAAAAGAGAGATGCCTGCGTCTGAACCTCCTAGAAAAACAAACAGAGTGTGTGGAATAAATAAACATTTACTTGTTTCCACAATTCCCTTATTGGGTTAAAGAAAGCAAGTGCTCAACTCATGTAACAGATAACCAACAACATCTAAAGACATGCATTTTACAGTACTGCTTCAATTGTGAGACAATGATACACAGAACATGACAATGACGCCAGTATACAATGTAACACCTGCACAGATAAGTCATGTGGTATTTTTCTTTTTACACACAAAAAGAGGAAACAACATTCAAACACATGCATCTGAGGCTATGTTTGGAATAATAAGAAAAGAAAGTACAGTGCAGTGACTTTATTCTTGGTTCCCTCTTTCTGGACATACCCTATACAGCAAAAACATGTTGTGCACCGACCATATACTGTATGTGTTTGCTATTATCTATTAGCAGAAAAAAAGTAACCACTGTGGCTGATGGTTACACAGTCAAGGTTAAAGACTTAAATTAGGTGGTGGATTATATTTAACTAGGTCAATATCTCAATGAAGCATATTTGCAACAAGATCATTAAAGCTTCCCTGAAGTATGCCCGTATACTACTACTGTGTGGACTTCTAAGCATAATCATATACAGCCAAAACTAAAGCTCTCATATTAGAAGCTATTCTACTTTCTATTATAAAACAGTTTGATCTTCTATCTTCTAACCTTAACCCATATGGCTCACCGATGACAACACAAGCGATGTGTAATAGCCTAATCCATATCAGGGTAATGTGCATGGGAAGGAGAGGCGAATATATATTCATTTCATTCTCACTCAAGGGACAAAACAAAACAAACTAAATAATAACTAACAAAAAAGAACTATATTTTTATTTACAGTTAACTTTTTTTAGTTAGGCCTACCTCATTGTAGTTTGACTGATTGCCGCTTATGTTAGTGGCACAACTGGATGCGTTGTCAGAGATGGAATAGGTAGTGTTTGTCAGCTCTAACCAGAGTCGCCGGTACACGTACTGTTGCACTAAAGGATATATCAAAAAACTAGAAAAGGCATATACAGCGACAATAGGCTCTACAAAATACAGACGCTTCATTTTGAAGGCCGGTATAAAACCTGAAAAAAAAAGAGAAAACAATCGTAGAAAGATATATATTTTAAAAGCATAATGTAAAGTTGAATAGGCCTATGAATATGGACTACATTGAATTATTTTGTTTTTAAATTCTAATAAATCAATATTATCAAAGTTGATATTGACTGTATGTTCATGTTTACTGTATGTATTTAACAGGTTAGCTTAGCCTTCAGCGTCTGCTTTTATATAAATTATGGTAAAAAAGAAAACAACACTCACCTGGCTCTTATACTGGTTTAGATCATAATAGTACTAGGTGAAAATATACGGTAGCCTGTACCGTATATTGAAAGAGCCTCGGTATCTCCACCTGCATGCACACACACGTGATTGCTTGTTTTGTGTCCCACCAGTGGATCTTGTAAATGTAGTCCTTACGTCGTAACGACACAACCAGGTCCCAACCCTTGATTGGACACCGATATCCCAAGAATGAATCTGTATGGTTGGAAATTAAATCATTTAGAAAGGGGCGTGCATATTTTGTAACAAAAATCGTTGTATAAAGCCACTTTTATTAGTGATATTCAATTTGAAAATATTTCCCATACAATGATTGTCATTTTTACAAACGTAATGTAGGTGGTGTTTTGTTTTTTTTAAACAAGGGATGTTGTGATCCGCTTGTTCAGGTATTACGGTACTGTGAGGGTACCGGTAGTGTGTTTTGCGTCGGAATGTACCATTGCCAATGCGACGGGAGGGATTTTGTTGTGACAGCTTAGCTTACATTGGTCTGATAAAACCCGGCGGGGGAAGACGGTAAGACGAAACCCACCGTCACTGCCATTGTGTTTTATAGAATATAACATTTTTAGAAAATTAATGCATTTGCACGGGTTCTTGTTATAGTCCACTATTCTGCAACGCTTTGTGTATACATATTGACAACAGCATATTTTGCAATTACAACGCCGAGCTTCGTGCTACTGGCTAGTACTCTGCTAGTACCTTAGGTGCACCACCTTAGTTGCTAGCTAGCAGCTAGCTTGTTAGCTAACGTACGTTAATTGCTAGGTAGGCTGGACAACACTGTATGACCTGTTTGTAATGTTTTTGTGAAGTGTCATCCATGAACACACGAAAACGCGCTTGAAAATAGTAAATAGTTTAACGCAAGAATGTAATCGCGGAAGTCGTGACTGTCAGGATTGAGATATGCCAGATATTTTCCTGGCCTAATGTGGATTGTTCTGTTGCGTGGTGTATTGTATTGTACTGTATTGTACTGTACTGTACTGTACTGTACTGTATCACATCTCTGACACTTTCAAAATGCTTGACCGACAGTGAATGTACTAATTAAAATATTAATCACAAATGCAGTGTAATCAAATTGTTGTGTTGCGATTCATTTCTGTCAGATAACCATACCTCAGAAACGTGTTTAAATCAACAATCTACCGTATATGTTTTAATAGGCTAATACCGCGTTGTGATGTTGCAATTAAGGATAATGCAATGTGTTTCAAAATCTTGTGTCACCAGGAAATTAATCAGCCATCTTCAATACAAAATAACGTTGTCTAGAATGTTAGTTATATACAGAAAGATTAATCTATTTGCTAATAGTATAACTAAATACTAAAATAAACTAAAATAAATGTCACAGTGTGATGTCTCACAATATTGTAAAGAAATAACCCTAGTATTGCTAATTACAGATGTTGTCTGTTAAATAAGCTTGTTGCATGTTTTTTTTTTATACATCGTTGTCTTGTCTGTTTTGTTCTCAGGTCTAATATAGGTTATATCATCTTTGATCTACAATGGCCTTCAGCAAGGGATATCGCATTTACCACAAATTGGACCCGCCCCCTTACAGTGTCCTTGTGGAAACTAGGAACAGGGATGAATGCCTTATGTTTGAATCAGGGGCCGTCGCTGTTTTATGTAAGGTCTTTTTCACGTATACATGTGTAATATGCTGTGAAAGTGTTATTGTTAGCCTCAAGTATACATGGGAAATGCATCTAACATGTTCTCTGCTGTGCACCTATTTACACCTGTCTGTGCTATGATTTTATGAATTTAGGGTTTTCTTGATGGTTGTGTCGTTTTACACTACCGTATATCACTTTTTTGGCCTATAGCGGCAGCAGAGAAGGAGACCATTAAAAACACATACACCAAGATGGTTGATGCATATGGGATTCTGGGGGTCCTCCGCCTCAACCTGGGTGAGTTACTGAAATCTTCCTGCTTTCAGTGAATCTCTTGCCACACAGAATATGAGCATTTCAGGGCCAATGTTTTTTGTGGAGATTATAAGCTTTGTGGCCCTTATGGCAATTTACCTGTAATCTGCTTTCTCATGCCCTCTGTATAACCTTGAAGGCTCTGTTATCACAGCAAAGAAAAGCAATGTAGAAGATTAACACTCAGGTGCACATATTGCTGAGACTTGGCCATTGTGTGTTTTCTAGAGGAATAATTGCCAACATAATGGTTTACCGTCCATTAGTACCGTACTGGAATATATGAACAATGGTCTACTTTTTCCAGTCCATCATCTGCAATACACAATCTACTTCTTAACGTTGGATTCCTTTTCATTTAAATAGGCTACAATTAGGATATTTTAAAAATAAAAAGCAGAGAGAGCGTACAATTGGATTCAAAACAATTGTGCACATCTTTATGGTAGGGTAGGGTTTACGCATCATACAGGGTAGGCCTTACTCCATCTTATCCTGTTCTGTCATCCTTTGAGAATTCCTCTTTCCCCCCCATTTCACAACACACTCTCTTTCCGGGGCAGGCGACTCCATGCTCCACAGTCTGGTGGTCGTGACGGGGTGCAGCTCTGTCGGGAAAGTCCAGGATTCGGAGGTGTTCAGGGTGACACAGACAGATTTCATATCTCTGAAGAACGACCCGGCAGATGAGGACCGGATCGCCGAGGTGCGGAAGGTCCTCAACTCGGGCCACTTCTACTTTGCCTGGTCTTCCTCTGGAGTCAGCATGGACCTGAGTCTCAACGCTCACCGCAGGATCCTCGAGGACACCACAGATAACCGCTTCTTCTGGTAGGAGACGACATTCCCCGCCATGCATATTGACACTCAGGCTATTTGGACTGGCCTATTAATGTATACAATACTATAATAATGCTAGTAATGCAGAGGCTCAAATGTCAGTCTAGGCAAGGATGCTTTGTGTATAGTCCTTAATCACATTACAATCTCAAAGGGTTGACATAATAAGCATGTGTTCCATCTAGTTGGTCTTGCCTTATTTTTTAATGATCTCTGACCACCAGGAACCAGTCTCTTCACCTGCACCTGAAGCACTACGGAGTAAACTGCGACGACTGGCTGTTGAGGCTGATGTGCGGCGGCGTGGAGATCAGGACCATCTATGCAGGCCATAAACAGGCCAAGGCCTGTCTCATATCCAGGCTCAGCTCAGAGCGAGCCGGCACACGGTTCAACGTTCGAGGGACCAATGACGATGGCCAGGTGGCTAACTTCGTAGAGACGGAGCAGGTGGGTGTGATCTGTGGCGCTGTTTCCACACAGTAGGTTTTATGATTTAGTCTTAGCACAAGCACTCCAAGCTTTTTGACCACCACACTGATATTTTTACCTTTTTAATTATGTGTACTAATATATGCTAACAATTGTGATGTTTGAAGGCCTGAATGAAGAAATCAATGTCAGCATTTAGCAACGTATTATGTCCCAAGCCAGCATATGTCTCTGCACAATAGTTCACAATCTTTTTTCACTGCACAGACATATCTGGCTTTTTGTTTATAATCTCTGTCGCTCTCAAACGGACGAACGGAAAACAGACGCTGTGATTCGTTGACAGCCATCATTGATATAATCATGGAGACTTCCTCCTCAGAATGGGCAAGAGGTGCAGTCCCCGCTGTGTGATGCTCACTGTCTGGCACTGTGATTTCTCTACCCGGTTTCCCCAGCGCCCTGACACACAAACGTCAATAACATGCTTTTCCTCTTTCTTAGAGACCCATAACAGTTACAGCACAATTGTTTTATATCATGTTGTCCCGTGTAGTGTGACATACAGTAATGGGGTACATGGACCATGGTGCAATATATTCACACATGATTTTATTCTTCTCTATTAGGGCTGTATACAGTATTTTCCTCTTCCCGACCCCTGTAGTGCAAAACCAATCACTATGTTTGTTTTTAACAGGTCATATTCCTGGAAGATAGAGTGTCATCATTCATACAGATACGTGGGTCCATTCCCCTGTTCTGGGAACAACCAGGAATTCAGGTAGTACATCATTTACTATTCAAATATCGATAGCCTTTAACACCAAACATCACAACAGCACAGTTTCAATAGAGGATAAAAGCTGCTGTCTGTTGATATCATTATGTACTTCTTGACTAGTTGTTTTCTCATGCCCATCCCTACACGTAATATAGAAAAAACAAGTTTAACGTAGAGGTTTTATTCGTGTCAGTTACTTACCTTCCTGTTCAGCTGTTGTAGAGGAAGTTACACGACGCTTGTTAAACCACTAAAATACGCTTGGCGTTTGTGCCAGCCTAGAGATGGAGTACGAGGAACACTGGATGCTGCTCCCGTTGTACGTCAGTTGCTTTTGACATTTTTAGTTTTAACCTCATTTGTTCATGCTGTGTGCTCAGAAAAAGTCAATTAAGGGAGTTTGGTTGCACCTGAATGCGAATCGACACCCTAATGGATTGGATGAAAACCCCCACCTGGTACAACAACTCATTCTTGTGGATATCTTGTCTTATTTTGATTTATTTTGGTGCCGCAACTCTGCTGGTGATGGCTCTCTCTTACTGCAAAATAAGGGGTCACTCTGTGTAATGGGTAAAGTCCAGGGTCAGGGTTTATCATTCATTTGTTATAGTTTCATCTTTATTTTCTGATAGTCATTAAATGAAATGCAATAGAGATGCTTGCTGCATCTAGGATAAAACATCTAGTGTGTGTGTGTGTGTGTGTGTGTGTGTAAAATAGCCATAAGTGTAGCAATTGGCCCTTGCCTGGCCCTGCTCTGGCCCATTGCACAGACTGCATTGAATACACCTGACATGGGAAAGTTGTTGCTAGACGCAGTTGGCTGTGGTAAAGGGTCTTCTCTCCGTTTCCTCAGCTCCCAGAGTTCATTGGCCAGGTGAGAACCTGGTCTGAAAACGCCCCCTCCCCAAATCTTTCCTTAAAGCTAAGGCCTCTAGTGTTTTTACTAAACTGCATTAGGTGTGGGTTGGCTGTAAAAAGGCCCATGGATGGCCAAGTAAAGCCATGCCTACTTTAAGGGAAGGAAACGCTGGCGAAACGGTAAGGGTTTAGAAACCATTAGTTTTCAATAATAATTAGATTTTAATTAGAAAAACATCTAATTATCTTGTAAAACTGCATTTTATAATCCTTTGCTGCAGTAAATATTATTTACTTCTGCAAACCGTAACCAATTAAGACCAAATAACCCATATGAAAAAATGTATTGCACATCTTAATGATGTGCATTATAAGTGTCTTGCCTTTCAGTGTTGCCTTCCTTTCAGCACCTATTCAATCGGCAAGGCCCTTTGGTTTGGTCTAAATACAGGGTTGTAGTTTTGGGGCTGTTTTCAGACAGAAGTGTAGTTCTGTACTGTCTTTAGTATCCAGTCCCTTAGCCTAGTACCACTAGCCGCTTCAGAGGTTTACATTGTCCTTTCTCTTATCTCTGGTTCATTTTGCTAATAGGTTTACCATTATAGTCACACATCAATATTCCTTTAGTTCTACAATAGTAGTAGTTTTTCAACAATTAGTGTTGATTATAAAAACATAATTATAATTCTCTATGTAGTGCTATGAGTGATGGCAACATTAGAATGCTGTTGGTATATTTAGAATATATAGGGCCTCATGTACGAACATTAAGGATATATACAGTATGGCCTCATGTACGTACATTAAGGATGTATAGGGCCTCGTGTAAGTACATTAAGGATATATAGGGCCTCGTGTACATACATTAAGGATATATAGGGCCTCGTGTACGTACATTAAGGATATATAGGGCCTCGTGTAAGTACATTAGCGAGCGCAGTGTAAAATCGACCGCAGATAGCGCACACTATGCCTTTGCATTTTACGTCGTATGTACAAAATTTGCGGCTGATCACGTAATCCCTCTAATCTTGGAGTAGACACTGCGTGTAGTCTATGTTCCAGCCATGTCCGTAAACTGCTGCGCCCAAATGCAATAGGGAACAGCGGACTCCAAAAAAGAAAACAAGTTCAACGATTATGCAGACTTATTTATAAATAGCCTAAATGTCTATGTATCGTCAAACCTAGATACAACAGGGGCGTAATTCTACCCAAAAATAATAATGTTTGGGTGACTATAACATTTAAATGACCACACAAGCATTCAAATCCTACTACACGTCTCTCCATGGCCTGTGTCTTTATCTTGCTGGGATGAATCTTGCCATTGCTTGCTTCCCCTGTTCAAAGAAACGCGAAACCTGCTTTTCAGGCGGAACATTTTCACCGCCAAACCGACTTGCGCTTTGCATCGCAGGTTTCATACATTCAACAGAATAGGTAATCACTCTCTCCTTACGCATCTCCCATTTATTTGCGTGACACTCCCAAAATCCCCTTGACCCTCCCACAAATGCATATGCATGACTAGGATGGCGCAAGTTGCAATCCTGTCTTCCATCAGCAGGCAGAATAGCTTTTTTGCCATGTTCGTACATAGAATGCCATGTTTTTAGGCGCAAAGTACAACGGAATTTCGCCTAAAACGTGCACTAACACATTAGTACACAAGGTTTCTGTACTAGATTGAATCTGTTTAGTTCGTTTTCCTTAGTGAAAGTGTTGGCATAGCCCAACACCTTCATGTACTGTAATCAATCACCAGCATATCTCTGAACTTTTGTCAAACTGAGGGAGATCATGAAGTCTGAGTGTCGCTGTAACATGAGCCTAGTGTGATGCCGGCTTAGGAAGCTATTAAATATGCATAAAGCAGACCTGCCCACGAATAGAGGAGTATTGACAAAATGGCTACAGCGTAGACTGTAGAGGTTTAACCATTGAAAGCAGAGCTACTGCTGCCATACATGCATACGTGTTAAGGTACATAATATACAGCAAATAAAGGTGAAAGTGGCAGAGAAACATAGAAATGGAAAGGATAGCAACACACCGTAATATGTTAAAACCCTTAAGTCATTTTAGAAGGAAACAATATTCTTACCTAAAGTGTTCCATTGCCAGAGATAGGCAATATAAGAAAAAGTTAGAACTGAATAATCTTTTGCTAAATAGCAGTGAGATTTAAGTGTATTTATTTCACACAGAAGCAACACTGCAGACGGTTCACCCATCTTAATATAATCCGAGGTGACAGAGAGTTGATAGTGCTTGTCTGTGTCTAAATGAAGTTTTACTGTAGAAGAGCTGTTTGTACTGTATGATGATGTTGACAGTAGGTGAATGTGACGGATGCGGTGTTGTAGAGAGGGGCTGCAGGATGCTTATTAAAGAATAGGCAATGTTTGTCGCGAGGCACATGCAGTGACCTGTTGGGCACGATGAGGAAATGTTTGCACACCGCTCTAATTAATTATCGTTCTGCTGAGCTGGGGAGGGTGTGCGTGTCTGATCTTATCACGGGCCACTTTGTGGTTTTGTTGTATCGAAACCACCGGACCAGAGTGACTCAGCGGCATCACCAACGGAACTCTGGAAGCTGAAAGCGATAATGGAAACAGGAGAGTGGTAGTGAAGCACCCAAGCAAAGTAATGACGAGAAGAATGATAAGCAAAGGCAGAATTCTTCACAGCCCCGGTGTCTTGGTCTCCATAATATTTATGCCCCTTCTCGCCAGCCCTGTGTTTTGCGCTTTTGTTTTGTCAAGCTTCCCCCTTCCATCAGCTACAAAGGGATTGTTTAAAATTGCTATTCATATTTTGGTCAAGGTCCTCTGCTGTCTGTGTGAGATGGTATATGTGGTGCACATTTCCCTATGGCAATATTGTTTAGCAGGATATGCACTTATCTCGTATTCATCTTCTGCCTGCAGGTGGGCTCTCATCGCGTCAAACTGTCCAGGGGCTTTGAAGCAAATGCACCAGCTTTTGAAAGGTAAGTAAAAGTGTGTGTGACGTGTGTGCCTCCGAAACCTTCACATATCACTCTGATAGGTGCGGGGGCAACACCAGGGACGCTGCTCTCTACCAACCAAACTGTTTTTAGAACCAAGGGGAACAGGCCCCAAGGGAACCATGTTAACTGAAGTGTGTTCTTGGAGGCTGCTTTCAACAAAAGGAACACATCAGCGGTCCGGATTTGGCAGCCCTCACTTACATCTGCAGCCAGTTATTTTTCATGGGAGCTTTTTGAGCTTAGCTTTTTGCTGTTTTAAGCAACCAGGCTACGGCAACTAAATGTGTTCAAAATACATTAGTAGTTTTAATATTAATGTTATGTTAAAAATTAAAGGTATAGTCAGCTATTGCAAGCTAAATGTAAGCTAATACACTTTTTTTTTTTTTCCCCAAACAAATATCTCCTCACATCTCACTAGCTTACCGTTCTCTGTGCATGTTGAGAAAAGAATCTGATACTTCTACACATCCCTGGCTCTGTAAATGGTAACATAAACAAGTGGCAAACACCGCTCGTATCAACAATGCCGTAGCGCTACACTTTATCCCTTCAATCACAAAATGCAAAATATCGTTTTAGTTCTAACTGGTCCATATATATTTGGTACCCTTTTTATTTAGATAAAATTGTTGGGTTTCAGCACAAGGGATTTGTTAAGTTATTTAATAGGGAGGGAATTAAGATAATTGTCCATCCATCCATCTTCATCCGCTTATCCGGAGTCGGGTTGCGGGAGCATCAACTCCAACAGGGGCCCTCAAACTTCCCTTTCCCGAGCCACTTTAGCAAGCTCTGACTGGGGGATTCCGAGGCGTTCCCAGGCCAGTGTGGAGATATAATCTCTCCACCTAGTCTCAGGTCTTTCCCGAGGCCTCCTCCCAGTTAATTGTATTCAAATAAAATATTTGAAAGATATAGATTAACTTTTGAATATGTACAAGGAGCAGAATATTGCTGTACAGTGCTGTGGCAGGCGGCTTGAAGATTTGAGTTATGGCAGGCAGGTAATTAGATGCCCGGTCTTGTCTGGAATGCTCTGGGCATCTGGTGTTCTTCTGTTTGTGATGCACCCAAAACGAGGTACCTTTACACAGACGCTGTGCTTTTGTGCTGACATGAGTGAAGCAATGTCAGGCTATCTTAGAGATGTTTTGATGCATCTAGCTGTCACTGTTCCAGTCCGTGGCTTTATTTTTATTTTTTAGGAGGAACAGAGAAAGAGTGATAGACTCGGCTGTGATATGAGTCACCAACACTGCCATGGCCAACACTCATTTCAGACACTTAATATCAGTCACTCAATATTTCCCCTTATTCCGCCACTGCTGCTATATCTCATTGCTCGCTACTTTTTGCTGTGAGGCGAAGTATATTATCAATTGTGTATTTTTCCGCTATGCTTCAGTTGAACAATTACAACATAATACAGATTCGACCAATGCAGTTCTACCGCTGCAGCGAGTGTATGTTTTTCACTCTGCCATTATATAAATGTGTTATGCAATCAGTGTGTTTGTATTTCCCAGGCACTTCAGTGCTCTGCGGTGCCTATACGGGAAACAAGTGATAATCAACCTGCTGGGCAGCAAAGAAGGGGAGCACATGCTCAGTAAAGCATTCCAGGTGGGCGCAAGCATCTCCGTGTAGGCTGTATATTTGGCTTTGGTGCGACTGCATCGAGTGCCAGCATAAGTTGTACATGTGATGATGATAGTATTTACAACTATGTGTTGCCTGCCCCCCCCCGTATGTCCTCAGAGTCACCTAAAGGCATCGGAGCACGGCAGCGCTGTGAAAATGGTGAACTTTGACTACCACCAGAATGTGAAGGGAGGCAAGGCGGACAAGCTCCACAGTGTCCTTAAACCCAGCCTCGGCAAGTTCACCGACGAGTGTGGCTTCTTTTACTACTCGGCAGAGAGCGGCATCGCCAGGTGGGCGGTGCATTGCGCGCGACGCGTTGTCACGTTGCCGGTTGCCTTAAATGAGGCTCGAACGCGCATTTCAGCATAATAAATCTGACATAGTACATACACAAACATACAATACACTGTGTTTGCCTCGTCAGGACCCAGGCTGGGACCATCAGGACCAACTGCCTGGACTGTTTGGACCGAACCAACAGTGTCCAGGCTTTCTTTGCCCTGGAGGTAAGACAATGACGCCCCGATGATTGACAGGCGCTGGAAATGCTGCCCACCCTCTGTTTTAGTATTCCACTGCCGAACTGTGAGTAAAGAGGTTGTGCCGTGTGCTCTCAGATGCTGACCAACCAGCTGGAGGAGATGGGGCTGACGGAGAAGCCCCAGCTTGTGGCCAGGTTCCAGGAAGTCTTCAGGAACATGTGGACCCTGAACGGAGACTCCGTCAGCAAGATCTACGCTGGCACCGGCGCCCTGGATGGCAAAGCCAAGGTACACAGACACATTTACAACTCATAAACGCTCTACGAATATAATTGATGTTTTCTCTTTTAGGGGGAAATAAACACCACATAATCTCTTGTTTTTTTGTACATAGCATTAGCATTGATGTTGACTTTGACTTGATGATAGTGGCTGTGACTATTTGACAAATGCGAAAGATAACCAAACAAGCCAAGGAGGTAATAAGGCAAATGTTGCATAACGTTGACAGATTCTGTTAATTTCACCTTGGCAGTGCAAATAAAGTTTAAATGTTAATGCCTTGCGCTGACGAAACTCAATCTGTGAACTACTGCTTCTATGTGTGTGTGTGTGTGTTTGTGCATGCACTAATTTCTGTGTGTACAACTGTGTGCTTCTATTTCCTAACTCTTGTGTGCTGTCTCTCTCTGCTGTCCTCCGGACCACTCTACCCGTGTGGTAAGTTAACGCTCCATCCGATGTAGTCTGTGGGTCCGCACTGCCATTCAGTGTTTACACCCTGTGCCTGTGTGCTTTCAATGGTGTTGACGTGGGATGGGGCTTAGCGAGGAAGTGTCCATCACAGCGCATGAATGATGCGTTCTGTGGTGCTCTGCTTTGGTTCTACTGGTTAGTGATGCTCCAGGGAGAAAGTGGCACATCTCTTCAGTAAGCTACAAACAACACTACAACATTGTGCAAAATGCCCATGTGGGGAAATCATTTTTACATCACTGGTAATTTTCAAATTCCCACTGGATCATTTTCTCCGTGTAGCACCACAACTATGATGAAAACTAGGTTTGGGGCAACTCTTTACGTGTAATATCAAAATGTTGGTCCTTTCTGGTCAGGGAGTCTGTTTCCTGGGTATCTCTGTAAGTGGCAATTAGGGTGAATAATTGATTGAAATGTTCCGTCCTTCACAAAGCTTCCTTGTTGGTGAATGTGTTGGACGTGCAGACGTTAAACTCACGTGGATTAACGCTGCGTTTCCTCTGACGTCTGTCCCGTGCGCAGGCGGGAAAGCTGAAGGATGGAGCGCGCTCTGTGACGAGGACCATCCAGAACAACTTCTTTGACAGCTCCAAGCAGGAGGCCATAGACATCCTGAGGCTAGGCTCCACCCTCAACAGTGACCTGGCAGACAAAGCCCGGGCGTTGCTCACCACCTCTAGTCTTTACGGTAATGCCTCGACGATGGAAAGACGGAATAGCATAGCATATAGCATACTAGATAGATATATTTTGTATACATTTGGATACTGTCATCATAGTTTATAGATTTATTGCTTTCTTTGAATAGCACGTGGCAAATAATGGTCTGCACTGCAGTAGGAAAAACACTGTTGGCCAGTTTCAAAGACATGGTTTAAGTTTAGTCCAAGACAAAAACGACTTTTCCTCCCTATATCCATGTCTGTGAAACAGGCCCTGTCAACTTTTTACTTCTGGCTTTGTGTAAGAATATAGTTTCTCTCCTACTTTCGTCTCTGACAAGAATGAAACATGAGACGTTTCCCTACTGTAGACTGGTATTATAGCTGCTGTCGCTCTGAGCAATAGGAGAGCTCACCAATGTAATCTGCTGAGTGTCAGCCCCCTGTCCCAGTCAGATTAGCGCTGACCGGCATTATCTGTTAAACCACCGGTTAACCCGCTCTTCTCTCCTTTCTCTTCTGCTGCACTCACCCAACAACTTTTAGTCACTGAGCCTGTCTTACAATCAGGTACAGTAAACTGAGCAACTAGTCCCAGTGGAGTGATATTTCCATCCTGTATCACATTATTATCTAATCCCAGTGAGGTTTTCTTTCCATTTCTTTATTGCTTTTGTGACTGTGTTGACATTCATTCACTTCATTTCTTTCAAAGCTGACGTTTGGTAATGGTTTAGCCTTCTGTGTCACCTACGTTCTACAATCAGCAACTCAAATTGAAGGTGTTTTCGATTGGAGAGATATAGACTTGACCGCATTGGTTGCAATTTTGTATTGCTAGTTCTACAGTGAACCCTTGAAGAGTTACAGAGAAGTGTGAACCATCACCAAAGCTCATTACTGTTCAAATACGTTTGGGAGTCATGCAAATACTTCCATGTGAATCGTTTGCATAATGATCTTCCTCTTCGCTATTTGGATTAGCTATCCCAATAATCACATGTTGTTGGGTTCCATTTGTTTCCTCTCAGTCCTTTAATCTACTTCCCCCACAACAACTATAACAAACTTGCGCACGCACGCACACCTCTCGCTCACTGACGCTACTCTGCGCCCCTCTGCAGCCTCTCCCAGAGTGCTGTTGGGCATGTGTCAGAACTACCGTAAGTACACGCGGCCCAAGCAGATCAGGGTGTGCGTGGGCACCTGGAACGTCAATGGAGGAAAACAGTTCCGCAGCATCGCCTACCGCAACCAGACGCTCAATGATTGGCTGCTGGATGCTCCAAAGAAAGCGGGGCATCCCGATTTCCAGGGTAATAAATGTATCCTATTTGCTAATAATTTGTCTTTTATTAGTAGTGAACGCTGATCTAGAAGTATATTTGTATATGTATATATTTGTAGGCTGCTTGGGAACCTGTATAACGGAGAAGATAATTTTGGTTGTGTGCTTTTTATTGTATTCACAGACAGTAAACCTACTCCTATTGATATCTTTGCTATTGGCTTTGAAGAGATGGTAGAGCTGAATGCTGGTAACATAGTCAGTGCCAGGTATGTGCCCTAGTCTTTCACTGCAAAGTAAGTTTCCAGTGCTACTTGATACTTATTGGGTCAGAATGAAAGGGATTCTGCCTTTGGGCTATTCAGGAGGCAGGTTTGTGTTTTGTTCTGCATATTTTCCCATGTATTCCTTGCACATATGAATGTATACCTGCACGTAGATGTGAAGGGGTTGGAATATTAGATCCGGCATCCTCGCCGACAACAATAACAACAAATACCCCACCTGGAAAATCTGAATTCCCTGCATTCATTTCTCCTTGAAGTTCACATGAAGTTTATCTGTATCTTTCATCTTTCTTTTGTTTTCATTTCCTTGTATTTATTTAACAATACAAGACGTTTGATGCCTTTTATAATGTTGCTGGGAAAAACTGTGCTGGACGCATATTGTATTATTATCATTGACGTGGTTGAGTTATTATTTCTACCATGATGAGCCAGTGTAGCCAACCTTTCTCTCTTTGTGTTTCTGTTAATCTGACTTGGTCTCCTGTGTTTCTCCTGCCCGCAGCACCACTAACCAGAAGCTGTGGGCCGCTGAGCTGCAGAAGAACATCTCCCGGGATCACAAGTACGTGCTGCTAGCGTCAGAGCAGCTGGTGGGAGTGTGTCTGTTCGTGTTCATCCGACCCCAGCACGCCCCCTTCATCAGGTACGAACCCCCCCCCTCCCCTTCCCGGGGGGCCTGTTTCGTTTCCACGCCGACGCACGCACTGCTAACGTGGTAACGCGGTTCTGTTGCGCCGCAGGGACGTGGCTGTGGACACGGTCAAAACCGGCATGGGCGGAGCTACAGGCAACAAAGGGGGCGTGGCCATCCGCCTGCTGTTCCACACCACCAGCATCTGCTTCCTCTGCTCCCACTTTGCCGCCGGCCAGTCGCAGGTCAAGGAGAGGAACGACGACTACAACGAGATCACGCGCAGACTCAGCTTCCCCATGGTAACTGTGGCTTTAGTGACGGTTACCGGGGAGACAATATTGCAGCGTGACAACGCGCTTAACCAAGTGCTTCCTGCTGGTGTTCCTTCAGGGTCGCCTGTTGTACTCCCATGACTATGTGTTCTGGTGTGGAGACTTCAACTACAGGATCAGCCTGCCCAACGAGGACGTGAAGGAGCTGATCAGACAACAGAACTGGGAGGCCCTGACCGCCGGGGACCAGCTTCTGGACCAGAAGAATGCCGGCCAGGTACGGACACACTGGCAGTCGTACGCCTTGTGTACAGGGACGCAGCCCTATCGCAAGTGCTGGCTTAACAGCGTAACGCCTCAGTTGGCATCAGGGCATCATGGCTTTTACTGTTAAACCGAAACAGTAGCTATGGGCATGAAAATAGGTATTAACGTTTGGGATTATTATTAGAGATTTGCAGCTAGAGCGGCAGGAGGTTGGAATCGGACAATTTCCACTCAAAATACAAGATTGGTGGCCGGCACGGAAAACTGATCTTTGTTGACTGTCAATTCACCAATAAAATTTTGCCTTTTTTATTTCATGCTTTTACCTGGACTAAAAATCTATTAAATTCATTGATTGATTTTGCAGACTGAAAATCGGCAATTGGTATCGGCCAGAAAAACACAAATTGGTGCATCACTAATTATTATTATTAACAATAATTACAAAACAAACAAGATACAAGTTGTTAATCAGTTAAAAAACAACATATATACCGTAAAACCCAATAAATCAATTAGAATTTAATTGTTCTTAACCTTCTGAAATGTAGCCTATATGAAGTGTGGTTCCCCAGCACACAAATGTATATATGTGTCTCTAAATGTTTGCCCTCCCCTCCCTCACCGCAGGTATTCCGGGGCTTTATCGAAGGCGACATAGACTTTGCCCCCACATATAAATATGACCTGTTCTCTGAGGACTACGACACCAGCGAGAAGTGCCGGACTCCTGCGTGGACTGACCGCGTGCTATGGAAAAGGAGGAAGTGGAACTTTGACAAGACAGGTGAATGGAGGAGGAGGAGGGGGATTTTATTAAGGGGGAATTAGGCCTTGATGGGTCAGAATGTCTCGAGCAGCTACCAAAATCTAAATGGATTTATACAAAGGTGGGGGCCCATTAACCAGATCAGATACATTCTCAGACAGCTTGGACTCACTGATAGCAGATGGATGTCTATAGCATGTCTGGGAAATTACACTAAATGTATGGCTCTACAATCCTACCTACAGCACCTCTTAATAGATGATAGAACACAAATGTAGCGAACTATGCTTATGTTACTTTTCATCTATGGGAATTGCGAATGTCTATTGGTGAACGCGCGCGCCTTTGTTTTCCAGCTGAGGAGATGAACATCGTTGGGGGGGCTTCCACCTCTGCCGAGAGCGACGACTCTCCTGAACACCCCTGGAGCCCCGGCACACTGAAGTATTACGGCAGGGCCGAGCTTAAGACCTCGGACCACAGGTGACTCTCACAGTTGGTGGTCTTGATATTCATTCAAAACACTTACAGGCTTACACTAGGGGTGCACAATATATCGATTCAGTATCGTTATTGCAATATCACGTTGCGCAATATCATATCGAAGATGTTGCAATATTCAGTGTATTTTGTGGAGAGATGCGTCCATTGG
>JAODUK010020927.1:0-25578 GCA_027564635.1 Typhlichthys eigenmanni
AGGGGTCCCCAATCCTGGTCCTGGAGGGCCGCTGCCCTGCATGTTTTAGATGTCTCCCTGCTCCAACACAGCTGATTTAAATCAATAGCTCGTTATAATGACCAGTTAATTTGAATCAGGTGTGTTGGAGCAGGGAGACATCTAAAACAGGCAGCCCTCCAGGACCAGGATTGGGGACCCCTGATTTAGAGCTTTAAAAAACATTTGAGGGGAGCAGTTAATCTTTAAATGTGGAACACCCTGAGGCGTAGACTTTGCTATGTTGTCAGCAAGGCAGTAAGCTTTTGGGAAAAACCTTCCAAGAATCCCACTGTTAGGCAAGAGACCAGTTTAGAATAACCTCAAGCCAATTACGAATGGAAACAGTGTGGAAATGGACCAATGGGAACAGAGAAAAGTTGTGATTTGGACAGTCCCACACACCATTGCTAGCTCTGAGTAGTATTTCTCACAGATGCAGTCATACATACATACAGTGTGTGCACAAATACACAGACCCAAATGCACGAAGACACAACAGACAATTAAATATCCTCTGCACAATATAAACTGGCAACGATGTAAATGTCAGGGTATCTTATCTGTATTGTATCTGTATATATTGTACATGCAACACCTACCTTGGGAAGATTCTCTTTGTACTGGCATTGCTTGAATGCATCTCCATAGAAGTCCGCTGCCTGATTGGCAAGCTTAGCAATGATAGCATCTTTCATTTTATCTGTTGCATTAAGAAAAACATATACATGGTTCATAAAGAGGGAGTTAGTTGCCAGACAGGTCCACAAGATGTCATTAAGAATGTGCATAGGTTTCATTCCGAGAAGATTTAAGATTAATTATATAGCTGTGTGTTATAATCTTGGTGAGTATTTCCATGAGTAACAAGGAAGTCGTTTATTGTTAATTTATGTTAAACATTTTTTTTGTGACCTATGACTATTGATTTCTGGGGAGGGGAGGGTTCAAAACATTTGAGAACCGTGGACAATTACAACGCTTGTGTGAAGAGTGTGTGAGTGTGTGTCTACTGTGAGTACCTGAGGTGGCTTTGATGAAGAAGACCTCCTGGGCCTGAGCCAGCATTATTTGGCTAAGGGTGCCTACGGTCTCAGGGGAGATGTCCATGGTGGGCTCTCGGTTCAGCGCTGACAACACTGTGTCCTTGATGTGGCCAAACGCTCCACTGGCCAGCTATTGGATGATTGATTGATTGATTGGGCAAGTACAATGGTACATGCAAGTAAAGACCAAACCAAGTAAAGACCAAACATATGACTCACAGAGTCATATGAGCAGCAGAAAATAGTGCTTATATTGACAGACATGAATACATTTATTTTATCTTTAAAACCAAAGGGTAAGGAATATTTTTTAGAAATAAATAAAAATAATAAAAGAAGCTAATTCAAATTATTTAAAATATTTTTAATTCATTTTATTTTAATGAATGTACAAAGACCTGATGATAATTATTCCATCTTAGGTACAATAACCTTTTAGCCTACAAAAGCCAACTGCATTCTGGAACCAATGCATGTATGCAAGAAGTGTTCACGTGGAGTGAGCAAACCAATCACAAGACTGTATTTAACAGTTACAAATACATATTTTATATACTTAACACTGATCGTGAGTTAAATAGTTTTACTGGTTTTGCTATACAATTGAGATATACTATTAAAACCGATCTGTTTCAGTCGCACCATCTGTTTTCTGTGAACAATATTGCTGTATCCTAATTAATAGATTTACTGGATTTTTTAAAAAAAATCATTTTTTTATCCAGCTGACAACGGTATAAAATAGGATGTTTATTATGTGCTGCATATATTTTATTTAGAAACGCAAATTGTGCGAAGCAAACTCAAAAGTATGCTGTAAACTGAAGTCTCCTGAAAACCTTTATTTGTTTATGGCGCTTGGCAGCATCCATAAAGTGTTGCATTAGCTACCGCCATCTGCTGGACTATCAAGGCTATTTAGGTAATTATCCCGGTATTAACACAGCATGCATGAACAGGCGTAAGAGGTAAATGTACCCGGATGGAGCTGCATGTGTGAAGAGAAAATAACTAGCTATGCCTGCACGGTCATGCAGGTAATTTACCAGGAACAATGTGAAAAGGGCTTTAGAGATTGTAAACATTCAGGTGATTCCAATAAGGACCCTGAACAGATCTCAGCAGGTATCAATTGTTCTGCACAACCGGTGTGAGACGCTAAAAGAGTGTGAACACATATCTAGCCAGCTGTCCAAGATGTCTAATCAGCCATTTCACCTCAGACACTTCATCTGTCTTTACAGATCCATTATAGTTGTGCAGTATATTGATTGGAGTGTAAAACTGCATGTGCTTCGTCTATGAGACAGGACTGCAGAATGCCTACCTGATAGTATCTGGCAGCAGCTTTCAGACCTTCATCACTGTCCAGGTTCTGTTCTGAGGCAATCTGACTGGCCAGCGCTGCTGCGTTAAACAACACACACGTCTTCTCATAGCCAATACTGGCCAGGGCTAAAAGATATAACAAAGACACACTTTAGCAAAGCTAACTGACAAATGCTTTCCGTGTATTCTCACATAGATAAACTAGAGACTCTTTATTACCCATCCAGGTAAACATTTAGAATGCAGCAAGTGTAACATGGCGTACAGTAACAGCGTTGTGTTAGGTCTCAGCTTATGTAACCGCGGTTTATGCTTACCGAGCTTGACTGAGCCTCCGAACAGCGACCCTTTATCAAAGGCATCTTTCCATGTGAAGGTTAAACAGAGCTAAAGAGAGAGACACTATTTATTGCAATGCTTATTTACTTATTGGTCAAGTGACGTGCTTGATCACCAGGTATTTTAATTTACCTGGTTTTCAGAAAAGGGGAACTTTGGTTCTACAGTACATAGTTGGTCATAATACCTGCAGGAGAAAAAAAACAAAACAATTGTTACATTTTACACACGTTTCTGCAAATAAATAAAACAGTATGGTATAAATGGGTGAGATGAATATAATATAGTAGTATTAAGAGTAGCTCAAAAGCTAATGCAGGAAAGAAAAAAAATGTTGTAGAAACAACAGACAGGATAATGTGGGTCGTCTGCCATATGTTATTATACTTTGTTGTAGTTCTGTCTGTGTAATACAAACATCATAAACACACGACAAGGAGTCAGTCAACACTGTGTAAATGCTTTGCTTATTACATGGCATGCACAGTCTTTATCACAGTGATCACTGCTCAAAGTATCAGTGCCAGTCGTGTGCAGCATGCTATTCTTAGTCATAGACTATAGTTTGAGAGTCCCACATTTCCTCTGTCCACCAAACAAAACATGGAAAACAGAGCTCAAATATGTACCAAAGCAAAAAAAAAAAAAAGAAAACAAACAGACTGCATATTTCCCCATTTAAAGTTAGACTTTGTTCTTTAGACAAACACTGAATTTGAGATGAGGCAGAGGTCCTCCTCATGCCAGTCTATGAAAGTCTAAAGAAAGGTTACCAGAGGGACACAATAGCTACAGGTCTCTACTCATCTATGAAAGGGATAGGGCCTGTCACCATGGCTACCTGGCACATGACTAGCAGAGGACATGACAAGAGAGGCAAGGAGCTACAACAATAACATTAGCAATGGCAGCCCACACGGATTAGCATACTGACGCTAGCTTCCAACCTGTATCTTCACCCTATTCTAACTATATTGATAACATGTTAGCATACATTGGCTATTACTTAACCACCCTAAAGGAAAAGCCATGTCCATTTCCACTTTTCACCCATGTTCAAGCTAAGGCTTCATATTGTGACATCCATCCACTTCCATATTACAGTTGCTGGCATTTTGCATTATGATGAAAGGCAGTATAATCTTGGCAGTGGCAGGACAAATTCACTTAGCACTGCGGCTAGAAAGTAGCTCATGGCAGAGGTGGTGTCATTACATCAATAGCCATTGCTGGCTACTGATGTCAGCAGGGCATTCCCTCTGCAGAGTGAATGCAGAGTGAATGCAGAGTGAATGCAGAGTCATTAGTCATTGAAACAATGTAAAATGACTCAAGCAAAGTGGCACGTGACCTTTCTCATATAATATCATAAATTAATAGAATATGGCTATCCTACTTAATAAGTCAGACAACCATTTAAATATTTTCTTATCAAGAACACCAACATTGGGCTCATGAAGAGATACTTTGTTAAACAAATCAGCTACACATTCACCCGCCCCAACCACCATCCCATAAACATACAGCGTGATATGTTCATTCCTTCATCCCTCTATGTTACACAGTCTAATTCAAGTGTGATATGGATGATATTTGTATATATTATTTATCAGGAATACATAATTAAAAGAAAGAAAAAAAAAACAAACAGACATGGTTGGAGGGCTCTGAAAAGTCCCAAAGGAGACAGACTGGGCTAGGGATACATACGGTACCATTAATTGGCTGCTTATGCTGACATAATGTGTTATGTTTACGTTTTTCACCATTCATTTTGTCAAGGTATAATCAATATATTCACATCTTTACTTAATGGCCATTAGTTAAAATGGTTGTGGTTACGCCAATACTGTTATTACCGGTAGCCTATGTTCAACAAAACATTTTGCCGACACCGTTAAAATGGTATCCATCAATCAATAAGGATACCTTGCCTGCAAAGTTACTAGATATTATTCTGTCCTGAATATAATCAGGGTGACTCAGACTAGCATTGCTAGCATGACCAACTTTAGCTGTTAAAAACGTATTAGCACACATGGGTGCGGCAGCATACTGACTGCATGGTACTGATTTTTGTGTCTAAATGTATTTGACAGGCGTACATGGGAACAATTTAAAAGACTTTACACCTCAGCAGGATCTCCAGACAGCTATCGTGCTTGTCCAGCGGCCTTCCCACGGCGTTCTTACGGAGCTTGTTCAACTCTTCCACGGCGCGGATATATTCCCCTTGTTCTTCGCCTGCTGGGTATGTGGACGTGACAAATTTCGTCAGCGGTTTCACCAGATCCACCTCAGATGATTTCTTTAACGGGACTGAAATAAACGTTGCCATTTCTGCCCGTAAAGTACGAAATTAAATCGCTGGAGAGATTGAAGGCTGGTCGAACAAAAACAACAGTTAGCGAGCAACTTCCTGGTTTCGGTTGTGAAACGTCAGATTACGTAGTGTGAAACAGAGAGGCGCACTGCGCAGAATCCAACCGTTCGCAATTTTATCCACGTTACGGTGTTACGCCTAATTCTGCGTCCTGCCGAATTCAGTGACCCTGTCGAAAGTGCGCATGCGCCACCTAAACTAATGTGCAATCTATTAGTGTGTGTGAGTGTGTGATTTCTCGTGCGCTTTCTGTCTCGCCCCCGAAGTGTTTTAGTTCGGGAAAGGGTTAATAAAAGGTTATATATCGATGGTGGTTTGCTCTGCAAAAAGTTTGTGGTTTTAGCGATTTCTGAATAAAAAGTGAATAGTATCTACGTTATCTACACAGCCTCGTCTTTTTAAGGTTAATTGATGTCTAGATATTTCTAAATATTATTTATAGATCTATCGAACTTTTTCATGCTTTTTCTGCTTTATTTAACATACATCGTTTCGAAAGGGTCACTGAATTCGGCAGGACACAGAATTAGGCGTAAGGCTTGTTAATTTTGCAGAAGTGCATTAGGGTTCATGCAAGACCCACTCGCCTTGTCGAGTTTTCTAAAGGTCTG
This sequence comes from Typhlichthys eigenmanni, assembly GCA_027564635.1. Lineage (NCBI taxonomy): Eukaryota > Metazoa > Chordata > Actinopteri > Percopsiformes > Amblyopsidae > Typhlichthys > Typhlichthys eigenmanni. Next base: position 5,727 of record JAODUK010020927.1, read on the forward strand.
AAGAGGGAAGAATATGTGTATGTTTTGGACATTTCATAATAACTATTTTTTTAGTTTAAATGACTGTAATGACATTTGACTAATCATATTGAAAAGTACCGAGGTCAGTAGACTGTGTTTTTTTTATTGTTTACCTCCCATTCGAATTATACAAAATGTATAGAAATTAATGTAGTCCACATTGAATTTAAAATAAATGACGCGCGGACCATTATAACCTATCATAGCAATGCCTTCAAGTCATTTTTTACGAAATACAGCCGGCCGGGTATATTGACGTGAAAATGCTGGGCCATCAATTAATTATATCACAAATATCACAAAGTAAAACATATTTAGCCCAGCATGGGGGTATATTATGAGTAGGCCTAAATATGACGTAGACTAATTACTGTATGGTGAGTACCAGTAGTAAGTAGTAGGCTACGGCTGCGTTCCAGACAACTGGGAAGTCGAGAATTTCAGTCCCAATTTGACGTCACATAACAACGGAGGCACATTATGTAGTAGACAATACCATCATTGAATACACAATTTGCATGTATTTAATTTAAATAATACATGCTAACATATAGTAAAACATGTTATATATGTAAGTTGATGTCAAAATAGCCAATGTCGAAAATGTTACTTATAGTTTTTACGGTCAGCCGTGTTTTTTATTTACCTTTAGCGTCGTACACATGTAACGCTTTGAGGGCGAACATCGAAGTTTCAACTGGGAAATAACCGACCTGCGAGCATTAGACCTTATTAGTTAAATATGCCTGGTGGTTTCGAACGGCTGGCTAACCTTATTACCTATATTAATTAGGGTAATTATTAAATGTAAGCCCTTATAGCTAATAATTTATGCAATGGATTATCTTCATATTACAACAGACTCCTAGGAGGACAATAAGTTAAGTACATTATTTGTTCCCCAGATCTAGATCACCTGAGATACTTTCTTCTGTTCTGACTGTATTCTCATCCCCCAGAAGAAGGGGGGCAGCTAATTCATTCAGACCAGACAAACCTTTAGATCTTACAGCAAGCCCTCCTGCCCTCCAATATACATTTAAAGTGTTTTCCTCCATTTGCATCCAAGCCTTTGTTGTAACTTCCTAAAAACACAAGCCCCCAACACAATATTACCTCTCAGGTCTGTCAGTCTGACAGATGGCCAAGATCCAGTGTGGGACAAGACGTCTGTATCTTCCTCACTCACCTCAAGACAAGAGACTTTCTCTTGTCCTCATCCTCACTGTTAAGTTAGCCAATAGAATTTAAGACAGTGCCAGCCCCCAGTTCTTTCCTGTATAAAACATGCCCATTTATGATATGGGGAGGCTTTTAGTTTCTCTGGACAGACTGACAGGCTGTCTCTTTATCTGCTTCTGTCTTGGTCATTATACCATGGTATGCTGTATCTTGGGTAATAATTCTATGCATATTGCTACTTGCCTTATAGTCAGTTTTTGTTAACTTTAAACTACAATTCAAACTGTTATACATTTTTATACCTGATCATATTCACACCATTTCTATAAATTAAATATACAATGGTTCAACAACCTGGGACACTTCATTGGAGTTTTGAAATTAGTCTCCACCATGCATATGACACGTTTACACGCACAAGTTCGATTTTGACTAATGGATACTAATGACCCAAACAATCATAGTCTTTATTTTCATAATCAAAAAAACTAAATGTATGAAATAATTTATTTCCAGCACAGGTGGTTGTGTACATCTCCAGCATACTACACTCTGCACATGAAAAGCATCAACATCAGGCTGTACATGAACAGTGATCATCCCTACTGCCCACACAGAGGCAGATTACAGGCTCTGAGGTCAAGACTGGCTTGCAGGGCAGGTCTAACCCACTTTATATTCCCTAATATTGCATCACTGATTGGGAAAAGCATATGTAGTATGTTACACACAAAGAGCTACAGTTGTTCCTCTGATGTGAGGTGACTAAAGAAAACAGACACTTTCCAGTTCCAACATGTTCATTTTAATACTCCCTCTTATAAGTGAATAGGAAAAGTGGAAAATGTGGTTGTAGCACTACCTACAAAATAATTTAGACTTCGGTGTTTGACAGTGCAGACTTGGTCTTTAGTGTGTGGGAAAAAAGAGGGAAGGGCTACCTTTCTTATTAATAACCAGATATCAACCCACCCTCTCCCAATTTTCCCTCTGCCTCTATGCTCCATATCAAAATGGCAAACTAAACACAATTTCTTCATGCCGGCAGGATAAAGCAAGAGACAGCTACTAAAGTAAGTAAATTGAAGTGGGTCTTCATTGCAAGGGTTCCATGAAATGCACCTTGTAGGCAAGACCACACACCCACACAAAATGATAAACAGCAGGAGAGGTCAAGAAAGCAGTGAGAGGTGTCCCATTTTGGTGGGGAAGGGTGTGCTTGACATACAGACTCACTGGACCCCCCCGTGTCAGCTCACAAAGACAACATCCTCAACGCTTTAAAGTGGTGCTGTGTGAGGCTGTTACATGAACCCTTCTGCTTCACATGATGCACAGAATCACAGAGCAGGGCCACACGTACGTTACTACCGGGGTTATGTGAATCCACTTGCAAAGCAGATCATGGAACGGATGGTTCACTTTGCTGTATGTAAGCAAGTCCACCAATTATATTTTAATTATCTGCCCCCCCCAACATAAAACTACCCAAAAATGTACCACGTTCAATGTTGGTAGGTTATATATTGTACATACATATATGGTAGGTTTTAGGTAGACGTTACTGATCTGAGCTTTAATTTCAAGGCGCTTCCTACTCTCTCTATACACTTTCTAAACTTAAAATGTGAAAATCATGGTCTCAATCCCAGAAGGTTAAAATGACAATTTTGGTTATCAATGCTTCTCAGTCAGATGTAGGGGTTTATCTGTGTGTGTGTGGTGAGTGCGTAAAAGGGCGCCTACGCTAACTAAAAGCCAGCATGGCACCAGAAACATGTCATTTTACATGATGGCAACAGAAAGTACTTCTCCACAAAGAAAGCTTAAACTAAAACCCAATAAAAGCACAGTCAGATAGGACACATACAAGACAACTTTTTAAAGAGACTTAAGCAGTGCCCGTATTGTGTTTGAAAGACAGACGTGTGCTAAAAGGGGAACCGACTGATGATAAAAAAAAATTACTCATTCCATAATTAAAGGATACACTAACCGTTCCACAATCTCCAAGTGTTATAGAATGCATCTTACAACATCCACACGCAGGAATTCATTTCACAAATTCAACTTATTGGAGACCCAGACATCAAGTTACTTAGCTTTAGTCAAATTATCATGCAATTTAGTAATGCCATAGAGCCAGATAGCACCTGCTGCTGCTAACGACACGATAAAACGTGCAGGGGTTGATTGGATCACACTCAACTAATAGAAAATAGATATTTTCAGCATTACATAATATTAAATACTGGCCCAGTACTGGTTGCATGTGAGTTGTTGTGTGAGAGGGGGGCGGGGGGACGGGGGACGGGACACGAGTAAAAAAAAAAAAAAAAAAAAAAAAAGAAATCTTTACTCCCCCCTCGATCCTTGAGCCCCGACCTCTTCTCGCCCAGAGCCATATAAAAAATAAAATAAAATTACACTGAGCGTTTACAAGCGTTCCCCTCATCCAAAACCCTTCCACTGCACCAGTCTCTAGCCTCTCCTCTCCCATTTTATTAAGTGTTTTCAATATGAAACAACGGACACGCCCCATGTCAGATTCTAACATTTACGTGGCTTAGCATAGACGGCGCCTTCCCGCCGAGCGCTCTGAACACTGGGAGATGAGGAAGTACGAGGGGTCGAGACAGAGGGCGGGGAAGGGGGTTCTGCTCCAAAAACACGGGCGGGCGGGGCGGCGGTCGACGTCACGTCCGGTTTACTTCAGAATCAGATGGATGCCTTCGCCCGATTCATCTGCGGAGGAAGACGCATTTTGTTTAGCCCCCAAGTCACGCACATTTGGGGCCCACAAGTGTTAATCCAGCTGGCACACAGTGAGCTTACCATTGAGAGTGCTGATCAAAAAACAGCTCTCGTCAGGTAAATTGTAAACCATCTGGAGGAAAAAAAAAACACATTGCGATCATTTCAACAGTTAAAGATATATAAAGTGGGTCTGAGAGGTTGAGGCTGACAGACAGATTGTGGAAATCACATCCATATAATATGTGCAGCTGAACACTAAATGTCTCCTGCTCACATGGTGTGTGCTGCGTGCGTGTGTGTGTGTAGGCACCTGGTCACTGAGCAGGATGTGAATGCCGGTGGGGCCCTGTCGATACACCTGGTTAATGTTCCCAAGGGGAAAGCCACACACGCTCGCCATCTTGCGGATGAGCTCTGCGGCCGTCAGCTCCTCCAAGTACAGGGCGTGGTACACTGCACAGCCAGAAGGGGCGCACGCGCATTTTAAGCACGCCATAGTACAATATAGCAGGCGCGCGCATACAGGTCTAGGCGTGCAGTAATGATAATCGGCGGCGCGCTGCCGATGGGTGGTAAACGCACCGTATAAACTGGAGTTGCTGCTGTGATCTCCGTTCTCGCTGTTCCCTCGTCTCTCCAGCAGGGGGCTATCGCAAAGAGACTCCTGACAGATGTACACAGTCAACCTGGGACGCAATGACCTACACACACACACACACAAAAAAGGTTATATGAACACCGATATCCCGCGCACACAGTTAATTTCAGAACAAACACACAAACAAACAAACAAACAAACAAACCTGAATTTAAGTGCATTGAAAAGCCTTATCCCATCAGCTGCTCCGCAAATCTGAACCAGGTCGTCGCGGGTCAGCTTCAACAAATCAGAACCTTCAGAGAGGAGAGGAGGGAGGGGGACGTTAATGGAGAATGACTTACAGCGTGTGTGTGTGCATTTCTGGTTGTGCGCACCAGTACCTGAGAAGTGGGAGAAGAGTCGCGCGTAAGAATTAAAGCGGTTCTTGAGCAGCCATTTTTGGGTGTCCTGTGTGGAGGCGTTGGGACTCAGCTGTTGCAGCTGCTGCTGCTGTTGCTGATGACGACACCAAAGCAAACACACACAATACACAAGTGAACACAGAACATCTACACTTGGTTCAAACTCAATCGTCTGCCTGCCGACAGAACAGTCACGATTTACCTTCAAATGGAGGCTGACCTTTGTGATTTCTATGTATAGTGGACACTCACCTCTATGTTTCCATGGCCACTGGGTTCTGCCTGGTGATTGGGGGATGAGGAGTCACTAGAAAAGAACAGATACAAGGGATTCATTTATAAAATGATAAACACACGGGCTTGTTTTCCATATCAGTTTTCCTTTCAGTAGGCCATAATGTAAAACATTAAATAGCTACGCTGATAGAACAGTTATTAGATTGATACTACTATATTTAATATTATAATAAACTAAAACATTTGTTCTTTGCAAGATCATGCAATCACGTCCTTGTATATGATACGATTTATAATGCAATGCTGCCATTGCACCCATATTTTTCATTACATTTATTAGACATGATCATTCAATGTAAAACATTTTAGACACTTCCTCTCGGTATTTCAAAATGTTCTTTGATATCAGACACTTTAATTAGCCCAGCTATTTCTGAGATGATCCAACTTCAAACGTCACAACAAACTGGTGCTGTGAGATCTTGTCGCTACAAGCTATTCCTGAAGTTTGATAGCTTGTCGTGTTCTGCTCTTGTCAACCTCTGTGAAATCGACGGGAGCCTCTGGCATAAGTAGGTATTTTATGCCCCTTTTCCACATGTTGACAGTTCCATGTGGTAGTCTGACCAAAGCACTGGCTATACCACCATAGCAAGACCACAAGCATACGGTACCACCGTCGCGACGGGCCGACGTGACGGGCCGACGCGCGCACATGTTCGCGCGGGCAGAACATCTTGGGAGGTGCGCGGTGACGGCAAACTGCGTGTTCCTAGCGTGACACACGGACGCACACCCACCTGTCAGGTACCGAGGAGGCCGTGTAGGTAGACAGGGGCGCGGAGGTGAAGGAGGGCGTAGCTGCCTGGGTGGGGCTGACGTAGGCGTCCGGCCACGGGGAACACTGGAGGCAACAGAGTGTCATTACACACACGCGCAGTCACAATACAGATGGATGCACTGGGCTACAGCTCTAGGCTCCTAAGCTACTCTCCAACTGGTGTATACTGAGGGCAGGGGGGCAGGGGGGCAGGGGGGGTGGGGCAGAAAGAGAAATAGTTTAGAAACAAACCCTGACATCCCCCCACCCCCATCTTACACTAGAGGGCGCTAAGGCATGTAGCTTAACGTCTTAAAAAGAGACGTCAGACTACAGCACAAGGTGGCTTGGGATAGTGTGATGAGGGGAAAGGGGGTGGGGGGTGGGGGAGCAGGGTGCTTACGCTGCCTCTCTTGGCCAGGGAGTCGCCACAGTCAGCGGGAAGAGTCCGCTTGCTGGACTTTTTCAGCTCGTGGTCGCCTGCTTCCTCTATGATGGGCTCAAGCCTCATCTACATACAGACACATACACCAGAGGTTAGCCACATGTGGCACGCACGCATGCACACACACACACACACACACACACATGCAAAAGTACGCACGCACTCACACACTCATTCACAGCATGGCAAGTATCGCTAATAGTAAGCCTGAGGGGGTTATTTCATCCATGTTCTTTATTCACCCTGTGGTCATGAACAGCACACGTTAAACTGTACGATGAGAGTCTATCTACACTTCCACTGCGTGCAAGGGTTTCTAACGCTGGGCCGCTACGCTGGGGTGGGGTGGGTGGGGGGGAGCTTCTCCTAAACCTGAACGTGAGTGACGCGGCTGCCCCGTGACGCAACCTCCGTGCCACTCGGGAGGAGAAGCGGAGGCGGTTGGGCCGACTGCTGCCGCGTGAGCGCTCCTGAGCGGACACTGACCTCTGACAGGATAGTGGTATCGTAAGAGGGCTGGTACTTCTCCTTCTCTTGAGCCGTGCGCTTCTCCATCTTCTCCCGGTCCGTCTTTTGCTTGCGGTCCGCCCCCTTTGGCTACGGGGCGGAGCGAGAGTCAGATGAAAACACAGCGTGCGTGTGCGTGTGCGTGTGTGGGACGCTGCGGTACCTTGAAGACTTTGATCTGGCAGGACGCAGAGTGCAGGTGCTCCACGTACTCTCCGCTGTCTCCCTGGGTGAAGGTGTCGATCTGAATGCGGAAGGGGACGCCCTTCTCTCCGCCGTGCTTCCGGGGCGTGAACTCCGTGCTGATGCAGTGCACCTGTACGGCCGAAGGCACAGGTGTGTGAGTCTGGGAACCTTGTGTTCACAGACACCCTGCTGGCGGACCAATCATGGTGGGTTAGTGAGATGACATCAAGCATGTTTTGATATGGGTGCCCACGCCGGCATTCTGAGTTCATATCAATAGGTGGACCCATTTTAAAAACATGAAATTAAATAACACGATTTTAAATGTTATAGCATTTATAGCCTAATGTCTCTTTGACCCACTACTACATACAGAGGGCACTGTAAATAGCCTACTCCTATAGATTCAGTTGAAATGTTTACAGTCTGACAGAGCATCTTTTTTCTCTCTTTATTTTGATTATTGTAAATCTCACAGGGAAACTCTCCCAGTGGCATGGTGCCAGGTTAGCTTGAAATATAGCGTAGGTGAGCGAGCGTCTTGTCCCACCCAATTAACGCCCACAATTGCCTATAAATGGTCACTGAAACTCCCTGAATAAATTTAAATGAATTAAAAAAGGCAAACTTTTTTTGTCAAGTTCGAGACACTGATGATCTAATATGGCTTCTACAGTTCTCTTCCATCCAACAGCAACAAAAGGCATGAAGACATATATGTAGTGAAGATATAGTCGAAAGTAACATGTAGGTAAAGCACACCAGTGCATATAACACTGATGTATTATTTTCCATAGATTCAGCATAAAAGCAATGCATTCGATTTGGAAGTTTCTGTAAGGGCGTCCAATCAATATCGTAATTGTTGTATCAATTCAGTAGTTATTGTTCCATAACATGCGGAAACTAATAAGGCCAACATTAAAGCTAACACACAAATATACAACTGCAAAACTTATATTCAGCACACAGCACACACACGGAAATGGATTCTGGGGAAAGGGGGTGTGGCATAGTGCCGTCAAACCTTCTGAAAGAACAAGATATATTTACTACAATGTTTTATTTACTCTAACATTCAGTGAACTGAAAAGAAAACAGCTTACATTTTCAGGTATGAAAAATAATAAATGTTATCGTTTTACACATTGTGACTGTCTCACTGTACATGGGCATCTTCATACATCTGTCTAACAACTAGGTGTCTAACAACGGCGCGGCGGCAATAATAATATAACGCAAACATGCAAGTCACACTGGTGCGCCTAGTTATGCTATTTAGTCGCACTGTCTCCAGAAACGGTCGCAGTCTGGAGCCCTGCCATGAGGGATAACTAATGTGTGTGGTGCGTGCGGCGGTACCTGCACAAAGACAGAAGCCCTCTTGTTGAGGTCCCAGAGGAATTCGGCGGCGTTTAGCTGGGACGGGCTCGTCTTGGGATCCACAACACCCACCGACATGGGGATGTCTGTGAAAGACACACATTGACGATCTCCGCATTATAGTTTGCATAGATGAAAGCTCAGCATGGAGGTGTAAACGTAGATGTCACAAAAAGGGGAAGCATGCATTAACAGTTAATGATTAACTGGCCATAGGGGGAAGAGCGCTGTGTCCTGTGTCCCAGTAGCATATAATACTCAGCATGGGGTTGAGTGAACGCTCTTGGTGTGCATCAAATTTGCATCTATAAACAGCTTTTCCCCCCTTTCTAAAAGTATCTCCACTCAACCATAAAGGTGACTGGAGGCAAAACAGAAATTATGAGTGTATTGTGCATGCATACATTTGATTATATAGAGTATACACTGTATATACAATGTACGAATGCATAATACAGGTGTATATATTCAATGCCCTGGGTTTTATAATACTTTAGGGAATTATTCTAGGCCACCCCTCAAATAAAAACGTCAGACCACCACCACCGTTTTGTAGTCTACGAGGTTATACTGGCGAAGATCAGAGGTTGTCTTACCGATGTCAAGGAGACGGTCGCCAGGACGATTCCACTTCCAGCCCTCCAGCTGTTGGTGTTCCATGTACTGCAGCCGGCGGTCGTGGAAGACTACTCGTACAATACTCTGTGCACACACATGCACGCTTTCCTGTAAACACTAAGCAGGACATTTACAACTATTACCACCACTGCCTCCCAGTGTGTTTTAGTCTCACCTTAACCATCTTATTGTTCAACTCCGGCAGCTCAGATGGCTTCCTGTTGTCCAGTAAACGCATCTCATAAGACTGGCCTGGGACACAAGAGACACAACAATAAACCAAGAGAAGGTAATATTTAGTCCACCGGGTCATGAAGACAGAATCAGGTAATGTACAACCGATGTACAGTGTTCTCTGGTAATGTGTGTGTCTCTCTCGCACCTTGGTTCAGGTATGTGAGCGTCTCATCGTGCAGCTTGACAGCAGGCGAGGTGGCTGCGCACAGCACATACTGGAATGGGGGGTTTTTGGTCTCGGTGTCAGAGGGCAGGCTGGAGTCTTCCTGCTTAAAGATGGGCAGGGCCAGCACATCACTGGGGAGAGGGGGAGAGGAGGGGTTAGGTTAGAACAGCTTTTAGCGGGGAACAGCTTCAAGGAGTTCTCCTTAATATGACTTCTCACAACACATGCCATTTGTTTTCTCTGGAGGTCCACATGCACTTGGGAGAATAACAACGCAATTTTTCATTCATTCACTGGGCGAAATTCTCATCTATACTGTACATCCATCCGCCTATTGCATGTAGGGTTGGGTTTCTATATAATCGTATCTACCGGACAAAATTTAAAAAAAAATTTCAGTTCAGTGAAAAGCAGCCTTTTATAAACACGATTTTGTGTCTGCAGATTGTTTCCTATGATTAATGTTGACATGAACAAAGAGATTCGCTAGAAATAAATATTTTTATATGCTTATTCCAAAATCTTTTACACTCCAAGATAGGAGTTTCTCTATTGGATTACCTTGTTGTTCAAGCAGCGAAATACAGTCTTTTAAAATACTATTGTGTCAACACAAATAATTTTTTATGATATATGTTGATGTAACTAAGATTTGCAGGAGAGAAATATTTGTATTAAATTTGTGTTCCAAATCTGGCGCATAACAAGACATGGCACTTCTGCATTTTGTGGCTTCGCATCAATCGCATGCGCATTCAACGCACAGGTCCGGGCGGCCAACAGACCAGCACAGAAGCATAAGGTACGCCTGTAGCTAACGCCGTAGGCTACACGCTAGGTGTGACGCAGAAGTATGAATGAGCCTTTAGGAACAGTCAACAAATGACTGAAACATACTAATTTGAATAATAATTAACAACAAAGAACAAATGACTAAGTACCGGTTTAGGCACCGTTTAGGAACCGGAACAGTTTAAAAAGTATCGATTTGGCACTGGAATCGAAAAAAAACAAAAAAAAAAAACGATACCCAACACGAATTGCATGGCAAACTGAGACAAATCACAGCCAGCTATTCCGCAAACATATCTTGACCAAATAAAGACTATACAGAGGTGGTTCTAAATGCTGTCCTGTAATTCATTAGTAAAAAAATGTTTTTTAAATGGTTTAATTCCAGACAGAGCAAAGGCAGTTGTACATCGTTGAGTTCTGAATTGTTTTCTTGTTGTGCGTGACATTACAGGAGGGGAACAAAACAACCAGATATAACCCAGGGTGATGACACATGTACCCCACCCACCACCCCAATACCAACCATGTCTCACACACACTTTCTTCACTAGACAGCCAGCTTGTCCTCTGTCCTCAGTTAACCCAGACAAATGCTGCAGAAGGGTCAACTGCGCACGTGTGTGTCCACGTGTCCAACAGTGGCCGTGCCAAGGAATGTGGACAGTGTTTTTTTTACATAGCCATTGCAAGCAAATCCAAACTTTTCAGATTCTGAACTAAGTTAGTCACAAATATAACAAAATTAGAACAAAAGCAATTCCAAAGCATTCCTTCTAAACTGTTCTTAACACTGCCAAGACCTAGCTAACTGGTTGTCCTTGCTATATTATCTGATGGTTTTCACTCACACACCCTTGGTAGTACGTTCCTGGGACAAATACTCACAAAGCAGAGGAAAGGGTAGTGCCAACTGTTGGACCACAGCCCTGTTAAACCTTGTTGCCCGGGAAACTGCATCTTCCTCCTGAAATCCGAGAAGCCTGCGCCACTCACACGCACTGAGACATTCTGTTCCTACTATACTGACCAGCTGCTGACTCCAAAACATGCCGCCTTATGATAGTACAGCCCCTTAACACGCACACACCCACTTGCTCTTGACGTGAAGTTGATGACATGACTGTTCTAAGGTGTATGATAGATTTCCTGATTCAGCAAAACAAAAACTCCCATAACATAATGAACAGACCAGCATTTGGACAAAACCTCTCAGATAAACTAAAAGCAAATGCTAAAATGTCAAATTAAGCAAAGTGGTTTAATTTGAAAACTTGTTTACATCATCATCATTAACTTGAAGTTGTCTGAATATGATTGTGAACTGCTACTGGACTGGGCAAAGTGAATGATCACATACCATGTCCATGATACCAGGGCTAGGCATGGATTATTATCATTACATAATATATGTGGCACTGTGGGTTACTTTCTGCTGTCACATATTTCAGATATTTAAGTATACCATTCCATTCACCAATAGTGAGCAACAGGATTGCACCTTGCATTTACAGTACCTCAGCCATTAAAGGTGGAGTCAGTGACTGTAAAATAATTTTGCCATTAACCCAATATCTGAACATCTACTAACCCGTGCGGCTGAAAAAAAAAATCCATATATTGGAATACTAAGCCATGGGCTGTACCACACATCATAATATCAACCATGGCAATGCATGCCCAATTTGGGGGGAGGGAGGGGGAGAGGGGGAGGAGCTTCTGAGGGAGCATCCAATGTCACTTAAGGGAGAGGTGTTTTTGTTTTGATAGAGTTCAAATAACAGGATAGCTTACTCCACCATTAACTAAACACATGTTCTCAGTGTGTGTGCGTGCGCGAGTGCATGTAAACATGCTCTCACGGTGTGTGTGTGTGTGTGTGTGTGTGTGTGTGTGTGTGGAATTAATCTTGTCCTAGATCATCCTGCTGCGTTTGTCCCTTTTCAAATCCCCCAAACAAAGACGATCTTTCAACACCCAAAACAAAACCTTACCAGACTGGATGTCTGGAAGGATCAATGCAGAAAGGCAGCATAGATGATGGCAACATGCACTCTCTAACCTCATACTGTAAGCGCCAGCCCCAAGCTCTTGTCCAATGCCAGACAGGCTGGCATCGAAGTCGTGTACCAGTCCCGACTCAATGGTCGCATCATCCATCTTCAGCACCCAGGCCATGGCTCCCAACTCCTTGTCCTCCGCTTCTACTCGCAGCGCCGCCAGTTTACTTCGGGGCGATAGAACCGCTAATGAGCAAATTAGCTGCCTGCTAAGCTGGACTGGACGTGGAGAAACAAAAGTTATGCTGCAAGCCAGCTAGCTGGTCCCTGGTAAATCGGACAGGCAAACCAATAACATCCCTCATAACCTCGACGCATTGCCATATCTTCACTCGAGATATCGGTGCAGATGTTTACAAAATGTCCACAGCATGCAAGCTGCGTGAAATATAATGTTATGGTAAGTCAACTGTACTTGCACGCATTAATTGTGAGACGAGCTGATTGTCGCCATGCTAGCAAACAGCTACAGTAGCTAGCTAGCTGTACACAAAGCGAGCAAGGAAGCTCAAATTAACCTAGCGGGGCATTTGTGATGAAACACAGACAGCCATGAAGCAGGAAAAAAAAAAAAAAAGCAAAACCAGAGAGCAAAAATGTTTATGGTGTGAGTCCGCCGCGCATCCCACGTATAGCATCCACAGCTGTTGCTAACTAGCATTAGCAAACTTCACTTGCTGCGAATCATCTGTGGTAAGATGTGTCCTACGAGGAGCGTTTCTCCTGCGCTTCCCGTACAAAACGAAACCGCACTTCTCTTTTCATCGCGGGGCTCGAAGTACCGCTAAGACTCTCCACCCGTTGAATGAGACCCTTTAACAATCCCAAGCGCAGTGGTTGACACAAAATCAAGCCACATCAACATGGCTCCCATACTATTTGTCCCTGTAAAGCCTTCCTTCCTACACCACCACTCGCAGTCAGGATGCCAGGGGTGGCGCGAAGCCAATCAGAGCCACTGTCGTGCCCAGAGCATTTTCGTAACCAATGAGAAAACGCCGTCATTTTGTCCATAGTACATGTTGCTGCTATAATAAATTGCAATTACAGCTTCAGATGAATAGTGTGCCAAAACAAAAGTACATATTTTATAAACTTGCACACTCTTGCGGAGTTGTGCATATCACAAATAGCCTACTCTTTATTAACTGAGGCCTCTTTTGCACATTATAGTCTTAATTGGTCAGGTTCAAATAGCCACAGAAAACTTTAACAACCCAATATGGTAGACATTAATGTACTATAAATCAAATGTTCTCGTCCACTTTAAAGCTACACACTATATTTATTTGATGAGATATACGCGAGGGTCATACCGTCTAAAGCTGCTGCAGCTTGGTGGGAAGTTTTCGGTGTATGACTGCCAGAACAGCATATTGGCGGTGTCGTTCACTCCGGGTCCATAAAAACAAACATGGAGCAGTAGCGTTCCAAGTGTTGGTTATTCGTGAGCCAACCCTGGCGTATACATAACGGACTCCTGAAGAAAGCTGAGTTGTTTTGCCCGAGTTGACCAAGTAAGACATATTCTTGTCTCTGGTGAATAATTACCCGCAGTCAACCATGGGTTGTTGCACAGTGGTAGTCTGTAAAGAGGGGCCGGCGCCGGGGAAATAGAATTAGGGCATGTTGACTATTCATGGCCAAGGACGCTTATCAATTACTCCTATGCATTCTTAGTTATCGTCTGTTTATGCCAGAACTGTGTGACCATCTCACAACAACGAGGAACAGATCTACCTGCCTGGTCTCCAGCTGGTCTGAGCGGGTGAGACAGGCACAGGGGTTGGGTGACTGATACCTCAGAACTGCTCGCAGCTGCAGCTAAATTTACAGCCAAAGAAACGGATCCAAACATGACAGACCTATATCACCAGCATGGGTTTACCTATAGCCTATGTAGCAACCCATGCTGCCTATTACATAAGACAAGTTGCAGCTATAACAGATCAATAGTATCCACCTATAACCACCTGAAAAGTTGGATACTCAAGAAATCATATTTTTTTTGTCCTCTTATTCACTTTTCCACTGCACACATCATTTTGAGGGTCAGTTAAGTTTATAAAACACAAATTGTGTTATGACACATTTACTTAATATCACCTAGCCAGAGACTTAATATTTAAAGAGAGAAAAAAAAACACACAAGCAGAATGTATCATGGTCTGTACAAGTTCTTTATTTTTGTATTTAATTGTAAGCACAGCTTTGTAAATGCACGAAGGAAACGACAGTGAAAACTAGCATGTTACTCACAAGAAGAGGGAAAGTTTGAGACGACTTCAAGAGAAGAGAAAGGGTGACATGACATTTCCTCAGATATGTAAATAATACATTTCTACAAGTTTCCTCAGCAGGGAGAATTTAATTTGTGAGAGACTACGCGCGCGCGCGGGGCTGGTTAAAATCAAGAGGAGAATGGGCGCAAATGCATGCGTGCACCCCTCAGGGTACCCTCCTTAATAGTAGTTACTGGAAATGTCATTTTAATATCATATAGATGCATATCCGCTATGTGATGATAATAATAATAATAATAATAATAATAATAATCCATGTCTTGACAAACCTCACGTGGTAGGGGCAGCACCTAGCCATTATCCTCCCCCACCTTATCTAGAAGTGGACTGATCCAAGACCAGCTGCGGGCAGTGGACAACAATATATGAAAGAGGTGGACTTTTGTGAAAGTGCATTTCAAATCCCGCTTGACGCCATTTTGGAGTAAAAAGTCCACTTTTAAAATGCATCTCATGCACAGCCAAGCACGTAAGGCCCCCTATGCCTCTGAGACCCTGCCTATGTAACTGCCATGAGTGGGCATGACTTGTTGAGCGTTAATGCTGTTCCTGGATTGCATCGTACCGTGGGCTCTTCCACTCCTTTAGATTGAGTGTGAGTGCATATTTATTTATTTGTATACACGCACACACACACTTTAAAAACACTAAAACTTCACTGCCCAAAGCACATCCTCAATATGACCCATTGTATTGTGTATACACACACAGTGTACCTGACCTTAGCTAATCACTGCTGAATAATGAACACAAGTCATTCTACCTACCCGTTGCCGTGGAGACGGTGGTGAGACAGTGGAGTGGACTGTGGTGTTTAAAGGAGAGGGCGGAGCTTAATATTTTAAATGGTTCATCCTTAAACAGGATGGAGAGTGTGTGTGTGTTGGGGGGGGTCATTGATGGTTAGTGGAGGTTAGTCAGTGCCCTTGGACAGGAGATATATAAAGACAGTGGCAACCAGATCTTCAGAACACTCCAGAGTAGCTAAGCGTGTGTGTGTGTGTGTGTGTGTGTGTGTAGTCTGTACCACCAACTCTTGTCTGTATTTAGGAAGGATTTTGGCTGAGCACAATCGTTTAATGGCGCGTGTTTCGATTCTACTTAATGTGGGTCATTATGCACGGACAAGTGTATGCAAATTTGGTTCGGTGCGCATAGCTGCAGTTCTACGGTTGGCCTTTCGGGGGTGCTGTCTCTCCTATAGGCCCTCAGTTGGGGGCTCACTTCCAGTGGAGCCAGACTGGGCACGCTTGATGTACAGATTCAACAGCTTCAGCTGCAGAAAACCAGAGAGAGAAAAGAAAATGAAGCAACAAATACCTCAACCTGCTTCAGGAAAATGTGTCGAGTAGCCGATATTTGGTTTTCTTCCACGTATATGGAAGTAAACGGGGAGTCACCTTGCTGCTGGAGAGCTGACTGAGATGTGGTTTAAGGTCCTCCCCGATGACTGCGTAGATGGCCACCAGACAGAAGACGCAGGCTTTCCTGACGCTGCTCTCAGAGTTGTCATAACCCTGCCGGCCAGACAAACATGTCATGTAGAACAATATTTGACCCTACTTTAACTACTATCATCAAAAAATTTAGAATAAGCTTGAATAAAACATCTTAAAATCTCAAAAAGTAGATTAGAATTTAGACCTGTTAGGCCTAGGCGTGTATTTATATTTCACCTAGTATATTGTACCGGCCCACTTTTAAAAGTGAGACGTTAGAATACGTATCACTAATTAGTAGAGATGCACCGATCAATCGGCCGGTGACCGATCAATCGGCCGGTCGGCCGGTGACCGATCAATCGGCCGGTCGGCCGGTGACCGATCGATCGGCCGGTCGGCCGGTGACCGATCGATCGGCCGGTGACCGATCAATCGGCCGGTCTGTGTAAACACAGCTGCTTATGTTAGCCACCGCATAGGACTGTTTACACGGTTGCGGCGCCGCATGCATGCGCTGCAAAGACGTCCATGTTCACTCGCCCTTTTAATCTCGAGGCTGTAGCTAGTTGTCATGGTAGCCTACCTACACACGTCTTCTGCATGGTGTGGAAATGTAAACGCGTGTCCAAGGAAGAAGTCAAGATGTAGGTAAGTTGCTGTGGGTTTACCTTATGCAGACACTTTGAGCATCAACATCTAGGGATATAGAGCCAAATCAATTTGCATAGTAGCCTATTGTTCATCTCACTGAAACGAGTAAATTACATGGCTTATCAATCTGTTGTAAGGGCACCTCGGAAATCAGACTTCATAGCCAGTCTTTACCGTACCGTGATCTCTTTGTTTTGTTGTGTATTGTGATTTATTTCATACATTAATTCATTGCTACTTGCATTGTTGTGTACAGCACTTTGGTCAGCATTGGCTGCTTAATGTGCTTCATAAATAAACTGACTTGACGACTCGCGGTTGGCGAAGCATGCTGTGTAGAGTAGGGCCCGTAGCGACAGTTCTATTACACACGTGGCTCGAAGATGAAAAGGTTCCCGTGTTAGGGCAGTTAAACCATATCTCTCTGCCTCCCTGCTTCCCTGGTCGACTCCTTTACACCTGTTAAACGGACGCGGTCTTGTACAAGTGTAAAAACAGGCGTTGGCGGTTAAGGGGCCGTCAACATATTACTATGATGAACGGCGAGCGCTGGTGTCTCAGGGACCATGAAACGTGAATACATTTTAAACTAAATATATCTGCATCTAAATGACAGAGCTGTAAAATAAATACTTAAAACACTATGAAAATCGCAATCGGCAAAAATCGGAACCGGCAGGTCAGGCTTGACAAAAACCGCTAATCGGAATCGCCAAGGTAAAATGCAATCGGTGCATGCCTGCAAATGAGTGTACCAACAGAAGCACGTTTATGAAATCTGCACCCGTGCCCCCCCTCAGCCAATCGGCACCAAGGCAGCCATACTGACGGTGGTGCCAGTGGCGTGCGTGTACCTGTATGAGGCCCGGCACCACCTCGGGGAGCATGGCGGCCAGGCCGTCGTGGGGAACCCTCTCGATAACCTTGGTCTGCATCTTGATGGCTGCTAGGTTGATGGGGTAGTCCGCAGACTGGATGATGGGACACAGCACCTTCACACACTGGTCCGGGCTGATGGACAGAGCCAACATGGCCGCCGTCTCCTCGGCCGCTCGTACCACCTTCGCGCATGCGCGCGCGCGCACACACACACACACACACACACACACACACACACACAGAGCTCTTTATCAACGCTGTTTCACACCGCGCGCGTGTGTTGTTTTTGGCAGCGCCGCCAGAGTTACCGTACCTCCTTGTGGGGGTCTTTATGTGCCTCCAAGGCCTTCATGATGGTGAGCTCGGCGTAGTTCTTAAACCTCCAGGGCTGCTTGCTGAGGATCTCTCTGAGCACGCGCAGGGCCAATGCACGGATTACATGCTGCACCACGAACGACAGAGGAGAGGCGAGAGAGAGAGGGAGAGAGAGAGAGAGGTCAGCAGTTGTCTATTAAAAAAAGGGGCGGGACAATGCTACTACAGTTACACCACCACCCACAGCTCCTCCATTGACTATTCTAACAGCACAGCTGGTAGTCTCTGGGAGGGGTTGAAGGTGGTAGACCGCAGCAGGACACTGTTTAGGCGCACGCGCATGTGTGTGTGAGCGTACCTCCCGGTCGCCCATGGTCTCCAGCAGCAGCAGCAGGATGGTCTTGAAGTGCTCGTCCCACACCTGCAAGGTGTTGTCGCGGATCAGCTTCAGCAGCTCGCACAGCGCCGCCTTCCTCTCCTCCACGCGCTCGTTGTGATTGGACAGCTCCTTGAGCAGCTCCGCCACGCGCTCCGATTGGTCCAGGCTGCTGTCTGCTTAAATCATGTGCAGCGTAAATGGTTTTCACGGTATATTAATAATTATTATTATTCAATGAATACACATTTTTTAATAATAAGTAATCATATATTATTAATATATTTATTTTCTATATTATATTAGTTTACAGTATTTCTGTGCATTCTTATAAAAGCAATGTGCACTGCACACGTGTTGTGTCATGGTTCATGATCCAAGGTGTGTGCATGAACGACGTGCACGTGTGAGCGCATGTGTGAGCGCACGTGCCCACGCACCGTCAGTGTGCGGCTCCGAGTCGTCCAAGCTGCTGTCTTTGAGGCTGTGTTTGAAAGGAGAGTCGGAGAAGTGGTCCCGGGCTCCCCGGGGGCTGCTGGTGAGCAGGGGAGTGTTGAGGAGGGACGTCTTGTTGTCCAGAGCCGTGCGGCCGCCATCCACCGAGTCGGCTGTTTTGCCGTCGGTCCGGCTGCCCCCCTGGGGAAGACCAGCCCAGAGGTTAGCCGGGTCTCGATGTTAGCCAATGTGTGGTAACCATATTGTGTGCCAACAACGCGCCTTAAACTGTACAGCCATTAGCTCAACTGCACAGCCATTCACTGAAAGGTCACTCGTTTAATCCCCGCTTCTTCCCGGCTACCAAGGTGTCCCTGAGAAGAACACCTGACCTTAACCACTCCCCGTGTGTGTGCGCGCACATTAGAAATGTAGCATTTAACATTACAGGAAGGGAAATCAAAACCATAGGCACAACCTTACCAATATGTTTAAATTCTACATATATCAAATATACACACATTCAAATTTCTACAAATGACTAAGATTTTTTTGTTGTAATTATTTTAATCTGCATAAACCCTGTCCTCCATTTAATAGCAACACATGAAAACATGTATCTTTGCCATCAGCAGCCTGTAAACAGCCCCTGGGTGGGAGAGGCGAGACCTGGCGTACCACCAGTGATTCGCTGGGCAAGGAGGAGAGGAGGGGTATGAGGTGCTCCCGTTTCCGTTTATGTTTACGCTCACACCGCCAAATTAACCTTGTCTGATTGGGAACTCGATGAGTCAGGTGCGCTGTGATTGGAGGGCCATGCGCGCGTGAGCCGGCTAGATTTCATAACTCACCCCAGTGCGAAAATGTCAAAAGACAGTCATCCCCTCGCTGTGAGACATACCATGTCCTTATAAGGGGTGTGGGGGGAGGGGGGGGGGGGGGGGGCGAATGCTGGAGAACCACCAGAAAAGAGCAGACCACTTGCGGGCGGACAGGCACAACGGCTAGACAAGCCCGTGTTGGCTAAACACCCCGGGC